>OVBJ01001092.1:0-34435 GCA_900406535.1 Noccaea bulbosa
CGAACAGATCCCTCGTTCTCGCCCGGACTCCATGACCAGCCGGCATTTTTCTTGAACTTAGATCGCCGAAGAGTGGAAATGAGAGAGGGCAGTGTTTATTTATATCTCAAATTAGGGTTTTCTTAAATGGGCCTTTTGGGTCAGAAAATCTGGGCTTATTCGCACATACCCATTTGATCAAACTGATTGACAGCGTTTTCTTTATAATTAAAATAAAACCCCTGTATTGTTAAACTTATTTGGATTTAGCTGTAAACTAACATAAATACACAAATTACACCCCAAGATGGCATTTTCCTAATACAAAATCGGAAAGGCTTATAGAGAGTGAAAGAAGTGTGGTTGTAGAGGTGATCAATCTGTTCTTGACCAAAGCAAGAAAGTAATACCATTATAAATCTTTCTCTTCAATAACTTCAACAGACCAAATAAATACTACTATTACATCAAATGTAGGTTCCGTTCGAATTTTACTTCTCTTCAACCTGTCAACATGAATCAGAAGGTATAATATTGGCTACATAACAAACTCACAAGTGACCCCATCTGCAGACAGTTATGCTTGGCTTGCTTCCGTCTCCACACTCTCAAATGCTGCCTCCTTAAACCCGTTCATGCACGAAGAAGGTTCCAGTTTTACCGTTGTCTCAATATTCTCTGCCTTAACGTTCTGACAATGCTCGGTCGGTTGAGGAAGGGGGATAATATCTTCACAAGGTTGAGGAGGGGTGATAGTTTCTTCACATTCCTTAGCTACTATCCGCTTTCCTTTCCGAGCCTTCCTCTTGAACTTTGCCTTCATGGCTTTTGGAATCTTGGTGGTTTCTTTCACCGGGATTGCTGCCTCTACTGGCTTCTTCTCACAAGGAACTACAGTAAGCTGAGTGTTGTAGTCGGCAAGGTTAATATTAGATTCTGACTGGATCGCTATGAGAGCGGTTCTCCCGGCGCTTATCTCAGCTTCTCTTTTAGTTTTTGTCGCAGCTCCTGTGTACTTTATGCCTCCAACGTCTACAGTACATGTGAAATGTAGACCCCTCCCGACGGTTTCATTCCTTTGGCACTGATACAATGGAATCGCGTAGTTCATCTTTTGAGCGTACTCTTGAAGAAGATTCTTGCATAACCCCGTTTCGTGCTGCATTAAATAAGCCATTCCAAGTTAGCCGAATGCACATAACATAACATAATAAAAAATATAAAAAAAGAGCCCATGAATCTGCACATAAATCTGACAAGATTCAAACCAGTTAAACTCCTTCTTTACTCAATCAACCATGAAACACGCCACAGAAGAGACTTGGTTAACGAGCGGAGTATTTAAAACTCTCAGAGCCTTGATCACTGCCCAAACTAAGACCCTAACGAGTTCTCATAGCTTCCCTCTAAACCTTCAACTCTCAAACTAACTGTACAATTCACAGCTAAACCCCTAGGCTTCGTTACAATATTTCTGCACTAGACTTAACAATTAGAATCACACAACATAGGAACGGTGAGGTACTTACAACAGGTGGTGAAACACATTGGGTTAGCTCACTGGATTTGGCTAATTCCTGGAGAGCAACCTCTGCAGCTGACTGCTCTGCAGCCTTACGATTGAAGAATCCAGGCAACGACTCATATCTGACACCATCGACTATTACTGTCGATTGAAAGAAAGATTTGTGGGAAGGGCCTTCTTTGACAGTCTCATATACAGGCGTTTGTAGCTTGTATTTCTGAGCATATTCCTGCAACCGGCTTTTGAACACATAGCAATTTGAAACACCTGAGCAGAAAAAAATCAAAATGAGGCGAAAGATCATAGTCTCGCTAGTAAAGAGGAAGTATCAGTCATTGAAACTTAACCCTATCAGATAAAACAGAAACAGTGATCAAAATCACAACGAATACATGGACAAACAGTGAACGAATCGCTTAAAGCTTACGACTTTCTCAAAGAAACTGAACTTATTCAATTAACTTATTTAACTTGCAACCGAGCTTCCATGTTTCTACAAATTGAGTCAATAAATCATCATCTCAAAAGAGTGAACTTGGCACTGCATATGACCGACCAATCACAGCCTGAAGAAGTTCCAAGATACTAACTAACTAGCCTTGTTTTAGTTCATTAAGAGCTAAAATCAAAGCCAAACTTTCCGACCCCTGTGGAAAGGATGGAAATTGCGAAATCCGAAAGCTTTTGCCAGGGAGATCTATGCTTAAACCCACAAGGGAAGATACACCTCTTATTTGTAACTAATTCAAACTACAATCCAATTTCTCAGGAACGAAGGAATCGAGAAAGAAGTAGAAGAGAAAAAACATGATCTTGCTTAAAGTTTAAAACCCGGAAAGAGAAACTCATGACTCATCAGCAGAAACAAAGATAGATGGAGACGAAAGGGGTAATTCACCAGAGGGAACTTCATTCGTGGTCATTTTCTCGGGAAGAATGAAGATTGTCGAGTAGGGCACCGCGAGCGAGACAAATGCTCGTCGACCAACCACAGAGGCACCGCGTGATGCTGCTAAAAAGCCGAGAGAGATGATTTAGGCGCTTCACCAAAAACCCTCTTCCCTGGACACTTCTTTTTTTCTCTTATTTATTTTATTTTCATTAAATGGAACACCGAATGAAATACCTTTTCCTCTTCCTTAAACGCATTCGTGAGCTCCACGCGCTTCAACAGTGTCCCAGTGTCTTCTCCGATCGTCTTATCGGTTTCCTTGTTGTGCGCACGTCTCTTTCGCTTCGTCTAGCTCCCAGAATTCTCCAAGTCCCTCTCATTCAATTTTTTTGTGAAACTGATTCCAACCGGAATTTTCTCTGCAGAATTGCTCATCTTAGCATGTGTGATACTTTGATTAAGTACGAGGATGGTTGATAGTAGCAGCAAAATCATGAAGAAAAGGATTACTGAAGGAGACACTGCCACTCTTTTACAGAGGTATGTATCTCTCTTTCCTCCTAAATTGACCTCTTTTTCTCTTTCCTACAGTTGATTCTGGAATTGGTTTAAAATTGGATGTGACGACGATACCAAAGCTGCTACAGGAAATGGCCTATATATCAAGATGGACTGGAGTGAGTTGGTGAAGAAGACGACTACCGGAATCACCAGTGCTTGGGAGGGAGTATCAGCTGCTATGGCGACATCTTTCTTAACGGGATCCGCTTCTCCCTGTTGAAGATGATGTTCAACCTCTGCTACTTCTTTTGTCTCTCAAATATGCAATGTGGCATTACTTTTGTCTCCATATATTATTCATTTTTGATGAATTTTGGCCTGTGACTTGAACATGCAATGTGGCATCACTTTTTCTCCAATATTGTGCATTCCAGATCTTGTTAACAAAGAATCTTTGCCTGTGCAGGATGATGATAGTGACATGGAGTGCGAATTGGAAGCTTCCCCTGCAGTCACCCTTGAAGCATCAGTGGAGGCTGAGAAGGGAATCAAAGATTATTCATTAGTTCACTTCACTCCGTAGATACTTTCTAAGTTTTCGTCGTCTCTCTTTTGATACCAGGTGATTGCTGCTTCGTATGTGCCAAGTGGGTCTGATATAGTCAACAGTTGAGGCTCCATTGACCATAAACATACCTTGTAGTCTCCCTGAGGGGACTCAGGAACCTTCAGAGTCTCCTAGGTCGTCAAGAGGGATGAATATCACCTTTCCTGTTTGTCTTCAGAAAGCTACATATCTACTGAGGGGATGAATGGAAATGGTTGTGCTACTAGTAGTAGCATGGCTTTTCGGAAGAAAAGGAAAAATTGGTCTCCCGAGGAGGATGAGGAGCTGTTTGCCGCTGTGAAGCCATGTGGTGAAGGCAACTGGGCACATATAGTCAAGGGACACTTTAGAGGAGAGAGAACTGCCTCTCAACTCTCGCAGGTTGTGGTTTTTCACTTTGTCAATAATGGACTGCTTTTTTTTTTTTTTTTTTCCCATTAAGTTCCTTGAAGAAATCATCTTGTAGTTTAGGCACCCTACCCTTATTGTCTTGTACTTTATATTACTACCTGTTTAGTTGTTAGAGGTGGCTCTGTACATACTATAGAACCATTGTGGTAATTGCTCAAGAAATATATCTGTTGTCATCTAGTCTCAGTAGTCTGGTATGGATGTGGGGTTGGTCCTCATTTTTCCGGGTTCAAATCCCGGCAACAGATTCCTTTGATGATATGATATATAATGGACCCTCTTGGAAGGTAGCTAATAAGGTAACACTTTTGCAGATATAATCTCTGTCAATTAGTTTCTGATGGTTCAAGTTATTAGATAAACAATTCTTTGGCAACTTGGAAGAGCATATGATGTACGATGCTTTCTGCCCCATTAGCTTCTGCATTTAAGATCGTCTCCAATCAGAGAGTTTTTGCAGCCTCTGTCCCAGCTACTGTATTACACTCAAAGCCAACTGCAGAGACCGTCACTTGCAGTTTGCAAACCAGATAGTGGACACAAGGAGGAAGCTCGGGGAGATGGATCAGACTGCAGTTGCCTAGGAAAATCCCAGTAGTTCAGACTGCGCTTCTCAATGCCACGAACGAAAAGTTGGTACATAAACCATCTGATAAAACTGCAGCACCATCCATCAGTGGAGCTGTTTCGCAATCTAAAGCCAAATCTGAAGTAAACAACAAGGTTGGTTCGGTGATCAAAGGGAGTAACGTATGCGGATAACCTCCAGAGGTTGCAACTATGGCAGGGGCCGGACAGGGTGATTAGTTCTTTGACAGAAGAAAGATATTATGTAAAAACGTCTTAGAGTTTTCGTTTGTAATCTTTATTAGGAGTCTGAAAGAAAGATATTAAGTAAAGTAAGCCCTCCCAGTACATGGCACTATATAATATAAATTTCTTACACTTGTACAATCTTCAAAGCCTATAACATAGAGTAAGATTTGACTCTCAGATGATCTTTTGTAGACTTAAAATTCAGGTCGTTTTAGAGGTGGGACAATGTAGCTACACTGTTTCTGCAGAGCTGGAGATGGACTGACACAAGCGAAGATTGATGAGTTTTGCTTCGGCTGTTTATACTTCTTTAACTTGACACCAAACAAGAATGACCGTAGTGGAATCCTAGGCTTCCCAGGCGATGATGACGAGCTCTTGCTCATGGATCCTGTAGCCGTCGTCGCATTCAAGATCCCAAGATCCTCTTCTAGTTTGCATACAACTCTCTCCACGTCAGTTCTCAGAGATTCTGCACGCTCAAGACCTGCTTGAAGTTCGTTGAAGACCCTTTTGTTCTCCTGTTTCATGTTGAGTAACTCCCCGTGGAACTTTGCAGCCTGGTAACCGCTTATCTCTGTATCGCTTAATTTAGCCCCACCAGATTGAGAAGTGACCCTTGAAACTTCGTCTTTGATGTTGCAAAGTGTTGCATACCTTCCCTCGAGTTCGTCTCTCAGAATTGCACTGTTCTCTAGCCATAACTGCAGCTCTGTTCGAATCTCTCTAAGGTGTCTATATATTGGCTTTGCCTCTGATGCAACTGCACCGTTACTATCCTGTTTCTTGCTTTCAGTTCTCACTTTCGACAGCTCTGCTTTCAGGTCATGAACAGCTGTCTGGTACTTCTTTATCTGATGAACAGATGTGCTGAATCTCAACCAGAACTCAATATTCTCCTCCAGGACCGCGTCAATATCTCCACGCACTTTCTCTTCCACAGTTGGGATTTTCTTTCTTAAAGTGTCATCAATATCTGCAAATTTCACCTTAACCTCTTCTTCCTTTGTCCTCTTCAAGTCTTCTCCTTGCTGATGTGGTGCCATGGATATTGAAGAGTTAGAGCTATGAGAAATACTCACACTTTCAGACCGGTTTCTTTCTACTGGATGTGGAATATCCTTGCCCGGTTTCTGGCGTAGCAGATGAAAGTCCACGTCTTCGCAAGAAACAGCATTCTTGAGCTCTCTCAACTGCAATGCCAGCTCAAAGAAACCATCACGGTTCTTCTTCTCAACTTCACTCAACTTTCTCTTCACTTCTCTGTAGTCTCTTAGCACTGATGTGTATTCTTCCAGTAGAACCTTCTCTCTATCCTCCATGCCATCTGCAGGTAACAACTGCCTCCAGTTTCTCCCTTCCTCATCTTCCGCCTCCGTGCCGAAACAAGTGCTCTCTGTTTCTGATAAACCACAACAAGAGTCTCTTGTCTCCGATTGTGCCGACTCTTGATCTCTACTATGTTTCACTACAATGGCCTCTTTGATTTCCTCTGAACCCTTTACCTCTGTCTCATTTGAGACTGTATCTATATCCTCTTCCGGGTTTATAAGTCCATCTTCATCCATTTTGACTTGCTGTAACTTTCCAGATAAGCCTTCAGCTGTGCTATTAGCTTCGCTTAAATGCTTTTCAAGATTCTTGTTCTGTTCTTCCACTCTTTGGAAGAGGTTTCTAACTTTACTCAGCTCGTCTTCAAGCGCCGTGATTCGTTTCTTCATATCTATGGAGTCTGAAACAAGACATGCCTTGTCTTCCTCTACATCACGGATATGTTCATGTAACCCATCAGTCTCTGACCTTAATGTCTTTACCAATGCTGTATGAGATGAAGCTGTTGTTTCCAAAGAAACCACTTTCTCCACAAGCTCATCTATCTTCTCTGCAAACTCCACATTACTCAGCTTCTCATTCAAATCAACATTCGCAGATTCATCATGACTCGATTCTTGACCAGGAAAAGCTTTCTTGGCTTCTTCTTCTTTTTCTACCTTAATCTCAAACTTGTTCCTCAGTGCTTCAAACTTCCTTGTGGCGGTATCAATCCTTTCCTTCTCAATTTCTTCATCTTGAGCAAATCGCTTATGCGTCTCCTCAAGCTTAGCAATCGTCTCTTTACAGGAGCTAAGAGCCGTGCTAGCAACCAGCGTCCTAGCTTCACCATCTTCGATCTCAGCACCAACCCCAAACTCATCTTGTAAACTACAAACTCTCTTGTGCATTTCCACAACCTCATTCTCCAAACTCCAATACTTATCATAAGACTGCTCATAAGAGCTCCTCACAAACTCCTTCTCTGTCTGCAGCACCAAGATCCCTTTATGAATCTTATCAATCTCCTCCAATGCCTCTTCTTTACTCAATCCCGAACTTGCCAATGCAGAGGACGAAGTCGATGTTTTAGTATCACCAGGCTCCTTTCTCGACAACGGCATGAGAGATTGGCTCTTGAACTCATTCTTGGGAATCTCAGGGATATTAGTTCCAGTGGGAATAAGATGAAGATGCTTAGGTGGTTTGTCATCACCATCATCATCATCATCGTGTTCGTCATCATCAGCAAGAGGAAACTGAACATGTTCAGGGAAAGCAGTAGCGATCATGTGGTTGGCACTTTGAAGTTCAGTGGAGAGATGATCGTAGCGTTCAGCTAAAGCGCGGTAAGATCGAAAGGCTTCCTCCACGAAGTTGACAATCTCAGGCCTTTTACGGTAATACATCTCCGCCCTTTTCGCAAAAGTGTCTCCATCTTCATTTATGATCTTGAGTGTGTAGTGTACCTTCTCCTCCATATCTAAAGGAAAAGTTGAGAAACAAGTCAAATTTTTTTCTATTCTCTCTGTTTCTACGTTACGTGACCGTGAAGAAATGAAGGGAAAAGTTACCTTGGAGATTGTGTTCTAGCCATTTGGATTGTTTTGTGCGTATGTGGCTGGCCCACCACCATGAATATGCATTGCTTGCTGCTCTCTGCAACATGGTTTTTCGTTTTTAATGATAATACAGAAACAGAGGAGTTTCTTGAATGGTCTGCATCCTCTCAAATTCTTTAGGTTTTTTTTTGTTTTCCCTCTCGTAGATCCTTTCTTTATGACTTTAATAATGTTTAATTTCCTCCTTCTGGTTGTGGGTTTTAACTAGAAAACCTAAATCTGGTACATTGTTTTAATTTCTTGTTTAAAAAGGTAGTGATTGATTGTTTTACTGTAAATGACTATATAAAACTTGGCAGTTCAACTGGTTTGCAACAGAAATATATATAATAAATAAATAAAACGATTGTTACATCCATTATTGTTGTTATAGAACATCAAAAAAAATGAATCTAAAATTCGATTCCAAAATCCAATAGAAAACAGAGAATATTAACAAGGAAGACCCTCTTCTCGTCGTCTTCGTGCAAAATGAGCAATCTCTACTTCGCAAAACCTTCGCTTAGGTCCCCAGAGAGAGTTGGCCAAATCAAAACACTTGCGATCATGAGGTCCGGCAAAAGTGGGTTCCTCTGTTACGATCCTCCGTCCATCAGGATGATAAGTGGATCTTAATTTGCTAATCTTTTCACGGAATTGACGCCTGGTAAGATCAAAGCTAAGAGATTTCTTCACCATCAGATAAGGCGCATCAGGGTCAGCGTAAAAAACTTTCTCAGTCACGGTTTCGTAATCCAAAAGGCCTTGTAAAAGCGCAATCTCATCTTCGTCACTCCAAACTCGTTCGATAGTGGTCTTGTTCGTATCTTCTCCACCACCACTCTTTTCATCTGAATCCGAATCAGCCACCGGATCTTTCCTCTCGGTTTCGGTTTCGGTTTCAGAGTCGGAATAGGAGACTTCCCTCTTCTCAGCCGCAGCGAGAGCAGTTTCTGACTTCATCATGGGGATGGGTTTCCGCTTGGTCTTGGTGAAGAAGGGAAGAGAGATTTAGCTCTTAAAGCCTAGTCTCTCTTGGAGATCAAGGTTCCTTTATATAGGAGGAATACAACTTAATGATAAAAGGAAAAAGACCCAAAAACCAATTGGAAAAAGGAAACTTGTCAAAACCCAAAAAGGAAAATCATCAAAATCTACATATTATTGAGTTGGTGTTACTTAAAAGTTTAGAGTAGCACTTACAAACTGAGCTCCTTACAAACGTTATCAGTGGAGGAAATTCACATAACAAGACCAATCCTATTAAGTGCTGAAATTCGGAATTCTTCAGCCAGTGAACCTATCTCCTCTTAGTCTGCTTACTTATTTAGACCAATCCTCATCACAAGAGAGTAGCCAGTCTAAAGAAAAACATAAAGTAATTAAATTTCAACAGAAAACAGAAACGAGAAAGAAAAGAAAGAGTCCGAGTTTGATCGAATTGCTTCAGGGAGCTTCATCTTCTTCTTCCTCTTCCTCTTCCTCTTCCTCCGCTAGGTCCTCTTCTAGTTTTCTTTTCGCAATATAAGCAGCTTGTAATTTGGAAAACTTTCGCTTAGGTCCCCAAAGAAAGTTTGACATATCAAAGCACAATTGCGATGATGAGGTCGGGCAAATGTTACGACCTTCCCACAATGATAAGTGCAAGCGAACTCGCTAGTCTTACAAAGGAATTCTAGCTTAGTAACCTCAAAGCTAAGAGATTTCTTCACCCACTGATAAAGCGCCTCAGGATCAGCGTGAAAAACTACCCCGGTCACGGTTTCGTAATCCATAAGGCTCTGTAAAACCGCTATCTCCTCTTCGTCACTCCAAACTCGTGGGATAGTGGTTTCAGTCACTGCTTCAACCGTATCTTTGCTCTCCGTCAAAACAGCCACTGGTTCTGGTTTCACAGCCGGATCCTTCCTGTCGGTTTCAGAATCGGAATAGGAGACTTGTTGCCTCTTCTCCGTCGCAGCGAGAGCAGTTTCTGGCTTCTTCATGGACGGATCTCCTTCGACTTCTTCACCTTCTCCCGATCAGTATATAATTTGGTTTGAACAACTTTTTCGACTTTGTAAATAAGCCTAATAACCGACAAAAACAGCCCAAAATTTATAAGATACAGCCCAAACGAAAATGAACCATCATCACAGCCTCTAGTGTTGTGCAAATACATCACCATGATGAATCAAAGATATGACTATGGCTTGTCTGTCAAGATATGAATTACTAAAATATACATCACGCAGAAGAAGCACAAGTAAAAGTCACAAAAACCCGCATTGGCATTTCACATAAAAAAAAAGCAATGAAAGACATTTTTTTTTCTTTCAGAAAAGTGTATGTATCTCCTACAACGAACATAAACATTTCTACCACAATCTCTATTTCTCCATCTCCTCAACTTCGTCTGTGGAAGATAGCCTTGGCCTTTTTGCAGCTCGCTTCTCATCTCCTTCCTCCTTCTCCTTCTCATCACAATCATCCCCAAGATCTTCACTCGTCTTGTCCCCAATTCCAAGATCATGCTCCAATGGCTTCTCCTCGTCTACGTCATCTTGACTCGATGGAGCCACGAGCTCGTCGTGAGCAGGAACGACCTCTTTGTTCTCAGTGTTCGTTGCAGAGACTGTCTCTCTTGGTGGACTCTCACCGGTTTCTTCTTCATGAATGTCTTCCATTGGGTTGTCTTCTATGATACCGAAATCTTCTGAATCATTATATGTGCTTTTTGAAGTTTCAGAAAACGAATCAACCTCATCTTCCTTCTGCACCGGCATAATACCAATGTTCCATGAAGAGTTGAGACTCATAAACTGATCATCAGCTTCCATCTCTACTTGCTGCTCAAAATAGAGACAAACAATTAAAATGAAAATTTACGTCTCGGAAATAAGGAGATTTGATCATTAGCTTGCTTTCATTTTAGTACCTCCCTTGGCAATGAGTCGTCGTTACTAAGATGATAAAACGTAGATGGTTCCTCGAATGTTTGTTGTAGTTGTCCAAGTAATGATCCTGTGTTGTTGGCTCCTGAATCGAATAAATCCCTTAGAACCATACTGGAATCGTTAGCAACTTGCATGTTCCTCATGGAAGATCTTTCAAGCAAAGTCATTTCGATTCCTTGGTCGTCTTCCGTCTGTGTCATATTCCCGTTACAGTCTATCAAGGGGCTGCATCTCTCCGAAAGTACCTCGATCCCCGTATCGTTATTATCAGCCACTGGACTTTCGCAGGACTGGTTCTGCTCATTACTAACTTCCCGTGAACGGTTTTCAAGGAGTTGAAAAATTAACTTCTGAATCAGAGTACGCTTCAATGAAGCCTCGGCAGGAGGAAACCAGTTCAGATAAAGCTGAGAAAATCAGAGTAAAAGCATGATCAGCAAATAAAGAGACTGAGAATAATACAGACCCAGCTGTTCTTAGAGTAAAGGACTTCAACTTCCATTCAAAACTATATGTTTTGACTCTTTCGAACCGACTCATGATATCAGGAAGCAAGCAGAAGATTCTATCTTGATTGGTCTGCAAAGAGACAACTTTTACGCTAAACCAAACATAATTGCAAGTAACCGATAGCAGACAAGCTGATTATTTCTAAAGATTCAGTTTGGAAAAGAAACGATACCCGAATGCATGAGGCATATGATCTACACTAATACATGAGCGGTAGCAATTAGAACATAGACTTACAAAGTTGGAAGCATTATATATCTTGAAAGGACTAAAATTATCAGGAGCTTCAGCAAGAAATAGCTCCAAATAGTGCAGCAGAAAGAGGCCACAGTCAAATGAGTTCTGCTGCTGCGGCAACTGAAATAGAAAGAGCAAATCAGAAATTACATAAACTATCTCAAAGAAGCAAAAATATCGAACAGGAAAAATGGGTTCCACAACATAGAAAGAATGTTAAAGTGGTTTTCTCATATTCCTTGCTATCTGTTCTGGGAATAGGAAAATATTTAAAGACTAGAGGCCACACCTCAAGTGATACAAACCGCAAATTCATGAATCTAGAAGAAATATCATCCGATGTCTCCTTATGCCTCTCCTTCCACTCCTCGCACAAGTAACTAAAATCAGCAAAATGTTGTTATCAACAACTTGCACTACCCAGCTTAAAACTTGAGCATGAATATAAATCCACACTTGATTCTAAAGGATCAGAGCATGGAGCTACAACATATTTACTCAATGAATCAGGAAAGTATTATCATCACTTTGGACAAGTTACAAAAGTAAACAGGTGACATATATGTAATGCTGCCAAAATCAGAAGTGGGGAGAGATTAAAAGACGAAACCGAGCATGACAGTAAGGGAGCTAACATACCTTTGGACTAGATTCTTAAGTCCTGCATGGCTACCTTTTATAGAATCCATATGTAATATGCATGGTACTTTTGTAGAGTCATCCCAGTCTAGATCTGCAGAATAAATAAAACATTGATCTAAATTATCAAGACTTCGTAATCGTAATAAATAAATAAGCATGTGACATTACCTGTACAATTAGCCACTTCACCAGGGTGACATATGACTATTAAACTCCAGTGAAGACTGTCATTAGCATTTAGCAATGTCAGCTTTAGAACTCATATACATGTGCATAAAGAGAAGTACCATAAATTTACATACTTGAAGTTCACCGGCACAAAAACGTAGTCCTTCCCAAACATGTTCACCTTCCTTGTCCACTTCCGCACGCGTAGAAAAGCAGCCTTTCCATCAGCTATACTCGAAGGATCTTTGTCGAGATCAGCAAGTTTCCGGAAGAAAAAGCTGTTAAAGAAATGAAATCTATGCTTATCCTCCGGTTGAATCTGATTCTTCAAATAACTGCAAACAATAGAAATATACACCGAAAAGGTAGATGTGATTTGTTAATACTGTATCTAATCAAATAAGTTTTAGCATCACAAGAAGTTTTCAATATGACTGCAAGACCTGCACATGTAAAATTGTGAATTATACTAAGACCATCAACCAAGTGAGAGATATAACTGTCCAAAACCATGTTCGTAAACAAAAAACTTAATAGTTAACTACCGCATGCCAAAGTATATACCACCAGTCATCTGTGCATCAGAGAAAGTAAGTTTAAGAACTTACTTGATATAAAAGTCAATGATTGTGTCATTCACAAATGTCTCTGGCTGCAAGAGCTCAACATCTCTATTGCAAATGGAAACAGCATCTGGGTCCCCCTTTGGATAGATAACATCCTCGAATGGTTCATCAAATCTGAAAAGAACAGAAAACTAGCAATTTAATATGAAAATGCCATTTCCCAGTGCTTGAAATAAGACCGTGGAGATACATACAACAGAAAGCATGCCATAAGGTGCAAGATATAGATTAAAACGCTTACAAGAAAACATTAATTTAGCACAAATGCGCATTAGAGTTTCACATACTACCTATTCTAAGAAATATATCACTTCTACATATCACTCATCTCTTATGGCATAACTCAGTTATGATGCTTAAAGCAAGTCTTCATTTCTTCCACGCACAAACTTGCATATTGCTAAAAAACCTAATTCTACCTAAGACGATATGCACATGTTCGGTTATATACTTCAGAGAGCCGTAAAGTATAAGTAGTGACGTACTTTGGAAATTAGTACCCCAAAAGTAGAACAGAAGACAACATCTGATTCCAAAAGGACATAAATACAGCTCCTATAGAACACTCTTACCGTGGAAAATAACGCTTTTTCTGATGCAAATTGTCCCCTGATACTTCCACTTCATCACTACAATAAAGAAACGGTAATGGGATGATTTGGAACAAAAAACGACACCAAAGTGCTCAAAATGTAACCCCAAAACTAAATATGAGCCTAGAGTCCCTTTTCTAAGGAATCGGTCCAGCTATCCCTCATTAAGTGTAAGTACTTCTTTTTATATGCAGTTAGCTTTTGATTTGAGGTTTTGTTAACAATAAGTCGAATTTCCTGACTAGAATTAGGTCCTTCATTCGTACTCATTGTCAACAATTTCCCAGAGCTCTTATTCAGCAAATAATCTTTCATCATCAGAGCATGCCATTAAATATTCCAAATGAAAGTGGGCAGAAAAAATGTGTTTTCCAATTAGCATTCTGTAATATTAGAAGCTTACTCGAGGTCAGCATTCCATACAGCCGGGTACTTCACATGAAGCGAGTTAATTTTTTGTTGCTTCTCAGGCCAATTGAGTTCTTTAACCGCAAACTTTAACTCCTCGATGTCTGTAAACCACAAGAAGAATATAAAAAGGTAGAAGAGGTATCCCCTTGTGTGGGAAAGAGTTGAGGCTTCAAACCACTGTTCGGTTTTTGCAGAAGTAAAAATTAAATAAACATCTCTCATATGACTCTTGCCATCACTAAAAAGTATCAGGTGCCTAAGATGACTAAACGCCAAATTGTATTGGTAGGATTCTGACAAGATAACTTGTTGCAAAAAACATACAGGATAACCCAAATGGTGTGCGTATATACAATAACTAAGCATACCTGTGGTGTGCTGCATATCTTCATGGCCTTTTTCCTCTTTCAATAGAACTCGGATTCTGAGAATGATCAATCCAATCTACGAAAGTGACCAGCCAAAATTGTCAATTTGAGAGAGGTCCATATATTTAAAATTAAAAATGAGCGCATAAAGTATATTTCAAAATGGAAGCACAACATAGATGAAAAACTCACATTTTGGTACCAGTTGTATTGAATACTAATTATGTCTTCAACTCCAAATTCACAAGAAAATGGGGTTTCTTCATTATTTGCAAGATAACTCTTTATTTTGATGCCATTGCTTGAAAAGATTACCAGAGATGCAGCACAAGGCATATCCTTAAGTACAACATACTCTGGAGTCATGATAACAGCCGTGTTTCTGTCAATCTGCAAAGTGGAAAATGTCACTTCACAAACTGTAACTCTTACTTTGTACATTGAGGCTCAATAAAAGGTATCCCTAGTTAATAAAAACAAAAAAAAAAATTAGGATCCGTACTAACTATCCTTTTGCAACCACACAAGATTGCAATAAAGGCTTAAGAAATTCTGGCCGCAGATTTAAAGCCATTGGTTAAGAAACTAGAAAACCCATTACCTTTTCCATATCATCGAAGCAGTGTTCAGCCATCCAATCTTCCGGTGCATATAACATCCAAATCAATATCTAGTTAGACATAGGAGGACATCAAAGCATACCTATAAGGAAATTTCATTAAAAGCTGTTGCATGTACCTTCATCACCTTCTGAATCAGAATCTTGGCTCAATGCTGATCGATCACTCAAGCTTTCATCAATAGCTGACATCATATCATTTTGCTCCTCCTCCTAATGTGGAGAGATTCCAAAATGCAAGCTAAAAATTTTAGAGGCTTTTTAGCATACAAAAGACAAGCAACACAAGATAGAATTACATACGCTGGATGAAGAATCTGAAAAGGGTGAATTTAGCTGTGGTTGACTGTATGATGAAGTTTCAGCGTAGAAACTTTTAGCTTTTGGCTGGCAAGAGAAACTTTCCAGTCCATGATCTACATCTGTTTCTTCTATGTGGTCTTCAGTACTCAAATTAAATATCAATCCAAGATTACCGTGATCCACATCTGTTTCTTTTGCATGGTCTTCGGTATTCAAACCAAACATCACTCCATGATTATCGTGATCTACATCTGTTTCGTTCAAATGGTCTCTGGTTGACTCCTCAGCTTCTGTTACTAAAGTCGGAGCATCTTCACAATGATGATCGACTAGAGCATTAGCAGCCTCTACACAGCTTGTGCCTTCCGTTTCTTCTTTCTGAACACGTTTGTCCTGGCAAACTGACAGCAATTAACCATGTCCATAAGCATCCATATATGAAACAAAAATGTACACAACCAAACTGTTTGCTTCAAAGTCTCGCTAAGAAAATAGCACAAATCAATTAAAAAATTGTACATATCATTATATTGCTTACGAAAAAAACTGTAGTATCACAACAGCATAAAGCATCACTATCTCTTACATAGTCCAGAAACAAAGCAGTGCTCATTCAAATTGTACACTAGAGTACAAAGAAAAAGAAAAAAATAGATTACAAATTCTCAGGTTAGAAATATCTCAGTGTTCCCAAATTTTTCTTTCGGAACTGAAGCTAGGGGGAGAAATTTATATCGCTTGTGACGTTTAAGAACGAATAAGAGCAGCGACTTACAGCTTTGGATGCGTTGGCGTTGCAGAGCCGGAGAATTGGACGGACTAGGGTTTGCGAATTTTTCCGACAACTTTCGAGCAGTGGACTCAGCGAGCTCGTCCTCTTCATTGAAATCGAAGACTTCAGTGTTTTTCTTCATCGCTAGGAAACTCTCGCCGGGAGAAGCAGACAGCACAAACCGGAGATCGGCGATCAGAAAATCGGGGGTCGAGTGAGAGAGAGAGAGAGAGAGAGAAGAGACGCCCAAAATGAAACGAGTCAAACAACGAATGCCAGCGCGTCTGAGCCCCACGCGCGGAGGTAACTTTACTATATTTATACATCAGTACTTGGTAATTTAATTTAGGGTTTTGTGCAAAACAACCCTCAAACTAAATTCTTTTTGCAAATCAAACCCTCAATTTAAAGTTGTGCAAATCAAACCTCTGAAGTCAAAATAACCCCGCAATATAGGACGTCTCTATATTTGTGACAAAATTTAAAATGATTTTCTGAAAAAAAACCCGCGAACTATTTTTTTGTGCAAATCTAACCCTCAACTTAAAAAAATATGCAAGTCAAACCTACAAAGTCGAAAGTCATTGCTAAAATAAACTTATATGTATTTCTCCTTAACTACAAACATTGATTTAAAACGTCATAACATTTATAATATTTTATCTATTTTTATTAAAAATAATTAAAACAATAATTCAATATTTCTTCTCTTTTTCTTCTATCAATAAGAAGTTTAGGGTTACGATTTTTAACCAAATTCCAAAAAACTAAACTGTAATCAATTCAGAAAATCAAAATTAAACTAACTTACTCACAATATAATTATTTGANTAACTTACTCATAATATAATTATTTGAAGATTTGAAGTCCTATATCTTTATGAGCATCTCTCGAACAATTATATTACGAGTAAATTGGTTCTTATCTTTGTCTCTTCATCATCATTAGCTAATGAGATTATGAAGAAAAGAAACAACTTACTCGTGATAAAATTACTCGAGATAAATTTATTAATAAGAAGGGAAAGAGAAGGGAAATTAAAGATTAAAGTTTTTTGTTTATGTTTTTTAAAATTACTTTTAATAAAAATGGTTAAATATTATTAATACCAACACGTTTTAAGTCAACATATGTAGTTAAGAACAAATACATATAAGTCCATTTTAGCAGTGACTTTTGATTTTAGAGGTTTGATTTACATATTTTTTAAGTTGAGGGTTAGATTTGCACAAAAAATAGTTTGCGGGTTTTTTTGCAAAAAAAAAAAATTTAAATTTTGTCACAAATATAGAGACGTCCTATATTGCGGGGTTATTTTGACTTCAGAGGTTTGATTTGCACAACTTTAATTTGCAAAAATAATGTAGTTTAAGGGTTGTTTTGCACAAAACCCTTTAATTTAAGATCTCCATTACATTATTTACTCCGGAAATGACTGATATGCCCTTCTCGTCCGCCGTGAATTTTTTGAAAAAGTAGAAACGTCAACGCCATCGTCCTCGCGACTCGTCTCTCTCTCTCTCTCCTGAACTTTCCAATTAGTTGAATCACAAAACAGAGATTGAATTTGAAGAAAAAAAAGCCATGGATGTCTCACGGAGCTTGACTTGCGTTGTGGTGGCGGTGGATGGAAGCGAGGTGAGTATGGAAGCTCTGAGGTGGGCTCTGGACAACCTGAAGCTCTCATCGTCTTCTCCGGATTCATCATTCGTCGTCCTCCACGTTCAGCCTTCGCCTTCTGTAGCCGCCGGCGTAAGCCCCGGAACTATCCCTTTCGGTGGTCCCAGTTGAGTATGCTGATTAATTTTGTGAACTGTAATATATGATCGTGTATAGTGTTCGTTGAGTTGACTCTGTGAACAAAAAATTGCGATGAAGGTGGTCTGGAGGTTCCTGCTTTCACCGCTGCAATCGAGCAACACCAGAAGCGAATCACTGATGCTATCCTCGATCACGCTCGTCAAATTTGTGCTGATAAATCTGTGAGTCTCTTGTTTAAAATCCCGTCTACAAGTTTGGATCTTTGCCTTGATAATCGAGACCCAGTAGCGAGTTTTAAACATTTGATCGATTAGAGTAAGTGTATTGATTTGAGGATGTTGTGATGAATTACGAATCTTAGGTGAATGTGAAAACACAAGTGGTTGTTGGGGATCCCAAGTATAAGATCTGCGAAACAGTCGAGAATTTGCAGGCTGATCTGCTTGTTATGGGTTCACGGGCTTATGGACGCATTAAAAGGTATCAGTCTCTTCCTCTACTCTGTTGCTTGCTATGTTGATAAACTAATGGAAGCTGCAAATCAAACTCATGGCTTTTGGTCTTGGATTCCAAGCTGAGTTTACTGACTTCTGACTTTTGATCCTCACACTCAGTAACATTTTTGCCTATATGTCTGTGTGTGAGCTTGAATCTGCCTCTACTTCAGAAATGAAAGAGCTTTTTGGCCTAATAGTTAGATTAAAGACAAATTGGTCTAAGCTAGGCTTGGAAAAATCCGGGTAAACTAGACGTACTTGAAGTTGCTGTATTTGCCACTTGTTATTTGTTTGGATATTATCTCTCACGCAACAATGTTTGATCTATGATGAAGAACAAACTTAGCAAATGCAAATGTTGAATTCAATGTTTCTTTTCTTTAAACAGGATGTTTTTGGGAAGTGTAAGCAACTACTGCACCAACCACGCGCACTGTCCTGTTGTCATCATTAAACCCAAAGAGGATTCTACGGAATAATCAGGTAAACAAGTTTTCTTATACTCTGTTTCTCTCTTCTGGTACAAGTAGCCTTTAACTGAGTATCGAATCATCTTCATTTATCAGGAGTTATGTACATATGCAAAGGGATATCAAAACCATATTTTTAATTTTGTCAAGTTTTATTGAAACGCTTATGGCAGCAAAGCAAGAATCCACCTGCTTACTTCCCAGAGCGTTGGTGTGGATATGTATATTAATAAGAGCTGCAAAAACATTGTATTCATATTCATCGTTTTAATTTTTTTTTTTTTTTTTTTTTTTTTTCGTGAGGATTGAATNGTTGCATCAATCACTAGTAAAGACATTTTACCGAGTCACACAAGGCAAAAACTGACTCATTACCAAAGTAAGCTTAGCTAGCTCGAACATAGCCCAACTTGGCTTTGTGGCATTGGGTGGTCTTAAGATCATGGAACAAATCATTTGAGAGAATAAAAGTATAAGTGTCAAGAAAATCTCAACCGGCCAATCCCCTACCGCCCCCAAAGATCCAAGATTTTCTTGAAACTTTGGACCTGATTGATCTGCCTTGTGGGATGTTCAAGCAAATTTGGGCGTCGGAGAAGTTTTGTTTCAGCGTGAATTGTAGCAAACTGTATATTTCAAGTTTGTCGGCATAACATCGCAAAAATGGTCACTCGATGATGTAAGGGCCATTTCGCAAATTGATAAGAGATAAAATTGGACGTAGATGTAAATGCATATATTGGAGGGACAAAAGATAAAAGAAAGATTATGACACTTTTCAGTATGATAAAGGGGTCTCGTGAACGAACAATAGGACGAAATAGGAATCGTGGGTTTTGTCACTGCAAGTTTGCAACACGATAATGGAGGCTCACGGACGGACTTATCGTAATTAAAAATTTAAAAGATCCGTAATTAAAAATTTAAAAGACTATTCACTTTCATTATTAGTGCACCACTTTTTGGAATTTTGTTTTAGTTTCGTGCTAATTATTTTTACCATTTCTAACAGTTACGTGTATAAATAATATCCAAGAAATTTATAAAAAAAAATTCAATTTGATTTTTCATCTTTAAAAAGTGTTGCTAGTTTTCTGGTCTTTTCAGCTTTGATGAACCTGAGGATGAACAGAAGCTGTTTAGATTTGCAAAAGAGACGTTGATGAGCTCTTTGCAGCCAGAGACTTTTGTGAATGACACAACAATCATCTGACTTCAACAGTAAGTAAGTTCTTAAACTTAATCTGTCGGATACAATGCTGTCAGGTTACAGGTAGTATAGACCCTCTGGTCTCTGGCTTGCGTTGTAGACTACCACTTGTAGTGAGCTATTTAGGTTATATACAGTTGTGTTTTATGACATATGTTATATATAGAAACTAAAAATTATAGAAAGCTACTTAAATACAAAAGGAAAGCACGTGAACTTAGCAGACAATGGATGATCAAAGCATTACTGCCAGTCCAGATAAAAGTGACCGGATCCCACCAATCATACCACGACGCTGAGGGACATTTTCGTACTTGTAGATATCTCTCTGAACATCCCACTATATAAAGGCCATAGCAAATGCGACATTAATATATCTCTAGCACAACACTACACATCACATTATCACCTAAAACATGGCCTCCTCAACTCTCCATCTCATCATCTTCTTCTCCGCCCTTCTCTTGCCGTTCACACTCACCACCTCCACACGTGACCCGTGTGCCACCGACGATCTCTCAATCATCCCCATCAACGCCAAATGCTCACCGTTTGCAGCCAATCATATCTCCCGCTCTGTTATCGACACCGTCCTCCACATGGCTTCCGCCGACTCCTTTCGCCTCACCTACCTCTCCAGCCTCGTCGCCGGAATACCCAACCCAACCTCCGTCCCCGTCGCCTCCGCTAACCAGCTTCTCCACACCGGCAACTACGTCGTCCGAGCCAGTCTCGGCACTCCTCCTCAGCTCAAGTTCATGGTCCTAGACACCAGTAGTGACGCCGTTTGGGTCCCTTGTTCCGACTGCTCCGGCTGTTCCACTGCCGCTTCTTTCAATCCGAGCTCCTCCTCCACTTACTCAACCGTCTCTTGCTCCACCGCACAATGCAACCAAGCACGTGGCCTCACGTGCCCATCCTCCTCACCCTCACCACCGTCCATCTGCTCCTTCAACCAGTCCTACGGCGGAGGTTCGTCCTTCTCCGCCTCACTCGTCCAAGACACGCTGACGCTAGCCTCTGACGTCGTCCCCAATTTCTCCTTCGGCTGCATCAACTCCGCCTCCGGCAACTCTCTCCCTCCACAAGGACTAATGGGCCTCGGACGCGGGCCCATGTCGTTAATCTCTCAAACGTCGTCACTTTACTCAGGCGTGTTCTCCTACTGCCTTCCTAGCTTCAGGTCCTTCTACTTCTCCGGGTCGTTGAAACTGGGCCTGGCGGGTCAACCCAGATCCATCAGATACACACCACTCCTCCGTAACCCTCGCCGTCCATCACTTTATTATGTCAATCTCACCGGAGTGAGTGTCGGTTCGGTCCAGGTGCCCATTAACCTTACGTACTTGACGTTTGATTCTACTACCGGCGCCGGAACGATCATAGATTCCGGCACTGTCATTACCCGTTTCATTCAACCCGTTTACGAGGCCATTAGACTCGAGTTTAGGAAGCAGGTAATTTATTTAATCATATTCACCTTCTTAATGAGGAATTTTCGGGATTTTTGTTGTTAAACTCGTTTTTCTTGAGTGAAGGTGAAAGGGCCGTTCTCGACGTTGGGAGCGTTTGATACGTGTTTCGCGGCGGATAACGAAAACGTGGCGCCAAAGATAACGCTGCACATGACGTCACTCGATCTGAAGCTGCCGATGGAGAATACGCTCATCCACAGCAGCGCGGGAACGCTAGCTTGTCTGTCTATGGCGGGGATACCCCTAAACGCGAACGCTGTCCTGAACGTGATCGCGAATCTCCAACAGCAGAACTTACGGATATTGTTTGACGTCCCCAATTCCCGCCTAGGCATTGCTCCTGAGCCGTGCAACTAATAGAAACCATCAATCATCTCTTTTTCTGAATCCTGATTAAGAGATCCGTTAAATGGCAAGTCATCTAGATTGAATGTTGTTGCTTTTTCTGGTTTGCAATTCAATGAAAATTCTCCTCCCCGCTGAGAAGCTTTCACACAGAAAGGGAACTCTGTTTATACTTTGTTTTGCCCTGTTTTTTTAATTTTTCAAGAAATGGGATAACATGGCCTGCAGTTTCATCTCTTGGTCAAGTGATTTTTACTTTTATCTCTAATTTAGTTTCTCAGTAAATGATGACATTGATCGACAAGATACATAACAAATCGAGAAAACACTATAATGCCCTCTCGCCCTCTGCGAATGCAGACTACAATCCTCTTTACCACTCTCTTCAAGGGTTCAAAAACAGATGCTCTTGAGCACAAGTAGTTTTCAGTTTCCTAAGGAAGTGACAGAAACCTTACAGGACAGTGAAGCTTGTCAGAAACAATTGCTGTGAGCATTCGAACATCAGCTACCACGATTGGAGGAGCATCTGCCACACTCTCTATTCCTGTAGGACACAATAAGTGCAGGAATTTTAGTACACAAACCATCCATGAGAATATTTTTATGAATTCAAAACAGCACCAGCAACCAGTCAAGCAAACAAATAGCGTAGTAATCCTAATTTCTTCACAAGGACTTAAGCGCACAATAAACAGCAACTTTAATAGCATATCTTATACTATTTTCAAGTCCCCGGTTCCGATAAATGACGGCAATGGTTCTCACATAACTTTTACATAGTACCAGCAGAGTATTTGAAATGATCCTACCCCAATGTTTACCTACTTAAATCATAAAGATACATAGAACAAGGAGCCAAATTTTGATGATAAGAACCCTACCTCCATAGGACCAGGACCGTCATTAACACCAGTTGCAGGCTTCTCGCTGTTTGAAGGATCAGGAATTATCAGGCCTGCAGGAACCTGGCCAAACTTCAAAGCCTATTTTTCCATAAGCCAAAACAGAACCAGACTGTCAAAATCAACCAAAAGCAACATCATCAGGGACATTTTTGATCAAAAAGGTAAGGGACCTGTTCGAGTCTGGCAATTTCTTCTATCGTCTGGGAGTTGATAATTGCAGCCTGGAACATCATTGAATAAAAAAAATAAAAAAAACGAAGTTACTATCAAACACACAGCATAGACCCACTTAATATAAAGACGAACAAATAAGCGAATATGCTTGGTCCTATCCAGTTTCCAGTTTCTCTCCTCTTTCAACATCCCCAGGAAATATTTCATGGAGCTTTTGTGGTTTCTATCTTGGAAATATCTTTTTAAATTGCTACTAAGCTGAAAAATCCATTTTAAGGCAAATTAGAGATAATCGCACCTTGATTGCTAAAATTTGCTCCGCTGTTGGGGCCACCACTTTCGGAGTCTCTGCTTGCTCTGTAGTATCTGCCACTTTTTGAACCTCATGAGATACCTTCTTAACCTCCTCTTCTGCTTCCTTAGATGAAAACAAAGCCGCAGCTTCAGCTCTCTCCTGTAAGCAGACAATGATTGTCAGGTAAGTGGTCTTCTTTATTGCTGTATCTCAAGCTTCCTTAGATGAAACTTTTCTAGAGTAAAGCAAAGATGGACAGTGGAGAAAGCACAGAATAAGGTCCTCACCTTGGCTTTGACTTTGATGAAATCCAATACTCGAAGTGATTTTAGCTTGTGAATCACATAAAGGCGATAGTTTGGCTTCTTGGTGATATTATTATCCAATAAACTAAGGTACTGCAGCTTTGGAATGGAGGCAAGGGGATCGATTTCAACCAAATTCACAAGCCTGTTATTTGTAAGAACCAAAGAGTGAAGCTTCGGTAGGAATTCTGTAGAAGAACAACCATACAACAAAACACAACACAGTTAAGCAACAAAGCAAACAATGCTTCAAGTTTACATTTTATTACAACACACACAAAGAGGACGTTACCTCCAAGATTAGGATTTATCCTGGTGATCCGATTGTTATTGATGAGCAAAGTTCCTAAGCGGTTGAGGTGTGGAAAGTTTTCTAGCTTAACAATCTCATTATCAGAGAGATCAATAGTATCGAATTGGTCCTGTGAGGAAAACAGCACAAGTTAATTAATAAGCCTATCAAATCAATTCAACAGGAGAAATACAATACGAAGGAGATTCACATTATAGCATAATCTAGAGAGCCTGCAAATTACATTGGCTTAAATATGTGGAACGACTTCCAATAAAAAAAGACTGACTCTTAAAGGTAAGGAATCCACAATCAGAGCAAAGGAACTAATACACATAGCCACAAATACTCCTGAAGCTAACTAAGACAAAGGAGTAAACTGCTCCAATTCAAAGAGCGAAACGAATTTGTATAGAATATGTCACCAAAAACAGAACACGAAAGTACCTCAGTAGCACCCAAGTTTTCGATTACAGGAATCTTGTTACCTGCAACAAAATAGCCCCAAAAGAACAAAGGATTACAGAGAGCAGATGCGTTTAGAATTACAAAATCCCTTAGAAAAGTAACGAGGAAGAGAAGAAGTTTACCTCGTAGATCCAATTCTCGCTCCTTAATGGCATTGAAGAAGTGAGGACTCTTCCAGATCAAATCAGCCGTGAGCTTCACCATTGTTCTACTAGGGTTTTACTGCTTCTAGCTCTCTGCTATGATTTCAGAGGAAAAGAGAGATGGGTGTCGAAGAAGACATAAAACGCAGATGTCCTTATGCTATTATCACTCGGCCCATATGAGTGCAGTATTGGGCTATTTGAGTTGGCCCATAATAAAAAATTCCTAAATTTAATTTAGGAAATACAATTTAAAAGAAAAGGACTACATTTCGATTGAATCTTTTTCTTCTTCGCCGGTTCCAACCCTAATCTAGGGTTACTCTCTCTCGCTTCCTCTTGTTCGTTGTTCTGCCGCGAGCATTGGCGTAACAGACCTTGAATTTGAGTGCGTTTGGGAGAAAAAAGTTGAGCGAAGATGAGGATTATGATCAAGGGAGGGGTGTGGAAGAACACCGAAGATGAGATTCTCAAGGCCGCTGTGATGAAGTATGGTAAGAACCAGTGGGCTCGGATCTCGTCTCTTCTCGTTCGTAAGTCGGCCAAACAGTGTAAAGCTCGCTGGTACGAGTGGCTCGATCCTTCTATCAAAAAGGTAAGTGGTATAAGCGCTTTCCTTCTCTTTAGTGGTGGTGTCAGTTTCTTTTTGGATCTGGGAAACAATGAACAAATTGTTTGGAATCTAGGCATATAGGTGGTTTGCTAGCTTGCGACTCGAAATGATTAGTTGTATCTATGTATTGATTTGTTTCTGAATTTCGTGCAAACTGTAGGCGAAGTTTAGGACTTTTGGAGTACCTTAAGCACTGTTATGATTTTGAATTAGAAACTGAGTTAGTTTTCTTATGATGTTTCGCAGACTGAATGGACCAGAGAAGAAGATGAGAAACTTCTACATCTTGCAAAACTTCTGCCTACTCAGTGGAGAACTATTGCTCCTATTGTGGGCCGTACGCCATCTCAATGCCTTGAGAGGTATGAAAAGCTTCTTGATGCAGCATGTACTAAGGACGAGAATTACGAAGCAGCGGATGATCCACGGAAACTACGTCCTGGTGAGATTGATCCCAATCCAGAATCAAAGCCCGCTCGTCCTGATCCAGTGGACATGGACGAAGATGAGAAAGAAATGCTCTCTGAAGCGAGAGCTAGATTGGCTAACACTAGGGGAAAGAAGGCTAAAAGAAAAGCTAGAGAAAAGCAACTTGAGGAAGCTAGAAGGCTTGCTTCTCTGCAGAAGAGGAGAGAACTAAAGGCTGCTGGAATTGATGGAAGGCATAGGAAAAGGAAGCGAAAGGGAATCGACTATAATGCAGAAATTCCTTTTGAAAAGAGGGCACCTGCGGGATTCTATGATACTGCAGATGAAGATCGTCCTGCTGACCAAGTAAAATTTCCAACTACCATTGAAGAACTTGAAGGAAAAAGAAGGGCTGATGTAGAAGCACAGTTACGCAAACAAGATGTTGCAAGGAACAAAATTGCTCAGAGGCAGGATGCTCCGGCTGCTATATTGCAAGCAAACAAGCTGAATGATCCAGAAGCTGTTAGGAAGAGGTCAAAGCTGATGTTACCACCACCGCAGATTTCAGACCACGAGCTTGAAGAGATTGCAAAGATGGGGTACGCCAGTGATCTTCTTGCAGAGAATGAGGAGCTAACAGAAGGCAGTGCTGCTACTCGTGCACTTTTAGCAAATTACTCACAAACACCAAGGCAAGGAATGACCCCCATGAGGACGCCACAAAGAACTCCTGCTGGTAAAGGTGATTCTATTATGATGGAAGCAGAAAACCTGGCTCGACTAAGAGACTCTCAGACACCTTTGCTAGGAGGAGAAAATCCTGAATTGCACCCTTCCGACTTTACTGGGGTCACTCCGAGGAAGAAGGATATTCAAACTCCTAATCCAATGTTGACCCCTTCCATGACTCCTGGTGGTGCTGGTCTTACTCCCAGAATTGGCTTGACTCCATCTAGGACGCCATCTAGGGATGGGTCTTCTTTTGCTATGACACCCAGAGGTACTCCCTTCAGAGATGAACTTCACATAAATGAAGACATGGACATGCAAGAAAGTGCAAAACTTGAGAGGCAGAGACGAGAAGAAGCTAAAAGGAGCTTACGCTCTGGTCTGACTGGGCTTCCTCAGCCAAGGAACGAGTACCAAATAGTTGCACAGCCTCCTCCGGAGGAAAGTGAAGAGCCAGAAGAGAAAATTGAGGAAGACATGTCAGACAGGATAGCTAGGGAAAAGGCTGAGGAGGAAGCAAGATATCAAGCGCTGCTTAGGAAAAGGTCCAAGGTTTTGCAGAGAGATCTTCCTAGACCTCCAGCGGCTTCATTGGAATTAATTAGGAATTCATTGCTTTCAGCCAATGGAGACAAAAGTTCCGTTGTTCCTCCTACCCCAGTTGAGGTTGCAGATGAAATGGTAAGAAAGGAGCTTCTACAGTTGCTGGAGCATGACAATGCAAAGTATCCTCTTGATGAGAAAGCTGAGAAAAAGAAAGGAGTCAAGCGTGCCAACAGTTCTGGTGCTCAAGTTCTTGCAATTGAAGACTTTGAGGAAAACGAACTCCAAGAGGTATGAATGAATATGAATATAATGCCTTCCCTATGTCAGTTTACTTCTGCTGTTCAGTTGGTTTATTTGTTAGCATACCTCTGGAATCCTTAGTTCTCTCTTGGTTTATAGTCGGATGATTGCTTTCTGGAATGTTTTGTGAACATGAATTATATCCGCCCTTTTGTTTGAATCAACATGTTTATTTGGTTTACTCTAGGGGGATTCTAATAAAAATTCCCATGATATTTTGATAGGCTGACAAAATGATAAAGGAGGAGGGGAAGTTCCTTTGCGTGTCTATGGGACATGAAAACGAGTCACTTGATGATTTCGTAGAAGCTCACAACACATGCGTGAACGATCTCATGTACTTCCCCACTCGAAACGCTTATGGGCTCTCAAGTGTTGCTGCGAACGCAGAGAAAGTTGCAGCTCTGCAAGTGGAGATGGAGAATGTGAGAAAAAAGATGGAGGAGGATGAGAAGAAGGCAGAACACATGAAGGCTAAGTACAAAACTTACACAAAGGGTCATGAGGTATAAATATAGACCACATTGCCTTAATTTTTAACTGTGAAACTATATCGTTGAATCACCCTTTAGTTTGGTGTCAAGTTTATTGAAAGTATGTATTTGTCCATTTGACAGAGAAGAGCAGAGACCGTGTGGAGCCAAATAGAGGCGAGTTTGAAGCAGATTGAGGTTGGTGGAACAGAAGTAGAGTGCTTTAAAGCATTGAAGAGGCAAGAAGAGATGGCTGCATCTTTCAGGAAGAAGAATTTGGAGGAAGAAGTCATTAAGCAAAAGGAGACGGAGCAAAAACTGCAGGCGCGCTATGGGAATCTGTTGTCAACGCTTGAAAAAGCCGAGGAGATTATGGTCGGGTTCCGAGCACAAGCACTGAAACAAGCGGATGTCGAAGACTCTCACAAACTGAAAGAAGCTAAGCTAGTAGCCACTGGAGAGGAAGAAGACGTAGCCATAGCCATAGCCATGGAAGCTTCTACTTAAACATAACTTGAGTTTTGTATTGTTTCCAAGTTTTAAGGGAGATGCAACTTGACTTTGTATTGGTTCAAGTTTTTATATGAGTAATATGACTTTGTAAAAAGGTTCTGATATTCTCTGTTGTATGTTTTGCAGTGGTCAAGAAATTTATATGAGATATTCAATGTTTTGCAGTGGTCAACAAAATTTTAATACTTCATATCTGCTGCTCCGTCTTTAATGTACACAATCTATGTGAAATGAAATCTCATGTGGTGCAAGTTTTGACTCTTGGATCTTCTGGACGAGAGGAAAAATCATAAATATCATTATAACAAAAATCAACGTTACTCTTGAGTCTTGAATCTCATGTGGTGGGCAACTTTGACTCTTGAATCTTTTGGAATAGAAGGTAAAATCATAAATATCATTAAAACAAAAAATCAACGTTTTTGGCCAAAAGCCAAAATCAAAAATGCAAGTAAACATTATTAAATTTGAAAGCAACATAACATCATTTTCAGAGTTTCAGCCTCTTGAAAACTAATTAGGCTCCTCAATTCTTGTCCACTACTTCAATCAGGGTGGGCTCGTAGTCAGCGGGAGCCACATATCCATGGAGGTTCATCACTGTTGCAGCTACATTCGCAAGCCCTGGTGTCTCCAGATCCTTGCGGAATTTCACTCCTTCTGACAATCCTGGACCTCCGATGGCAATTGGCACCTGCAGCAAAATTTCAATCAATATCCACAGTGTCACATCAAATCTAGTCCAGTGATCTACTTTACGGTAATAGCACAGATAAGATAACAGTTATGGACTTACTGGCTTGAGTGTGTGGGAGGTTAGAATCTGAAGCTTCCCTTCCTTGTCCAAAGCAGGCTTACCAGATTTATCCCTCTTCACCATGTCCTCTGCGTTTCCGTGATCAGCAGTCACAACGTAAATGCCCTTCACTTGTTCGATCGCATCAAGGATCATCTGCAACACCATGTGGACTGAGTCAGTCTCTCATAACATGAAGACTAGTAGTTGTCAATAATAAACTTTCAGAAAGAAGAAAAGCAATACCTTCACAGCAAGATCAGCAGCCTCGCATGCAACAACCGTGGCTTCAATGTCACCTGTATGACCCACCATATCTCCATTTGGAATGTTAACTCGCACCTGATCAAACTTGCCACTGAGGATTGCGTCCCTCGCCTTCTCACCAATTTCCAGAGCTTTCATCTTTGGCTGCGCATTGAATGATATTCCACTGTCACTTGGGATTTCAACATACTCCTCCAGTTTCTCGTTGAAATACCCAGATCGGTTCCCATTCCAGAAGAATGTCACATGCCCAAACTTGACTGTCTCACTGTTTAAGCCACACATACATTGATAAAATACGATCAGTTCAAGAATCAAGAGTATACTCTACTGGGAAAGAAAAAAAGCCAGCAATATCACTAAGCTTGGATTCATCAGCAAAGACCACTAATGAGGAAGCAATTGCAGACATATATACTGACATTGAATAGAAAAGAATACAGAAGAAGTTTAAGAACCTGCAAGCAAAAGTACTGACGCCATTGTGAGCCAAGTATTCACCAGAGGTTCTATCAATCTCCGGGGGAGAGACAAGGTAGCGGCTAGGCAGCTTTAGCTCTCCATCATACTGAAGCATTCCAGCGTAACGTATCTTCGGGAACCTCACACGATCAAATTTGTCAAAGTCTTCATATTCAAGTGCCTTGGCATGCATAACCATACGGTCAGCCCTGAAATTGAAGGTGACAACAGCATCACCGTCGACAATCGGACCAACTGCTTTCCCAGCATCGTCAACGATGACAAACGGAGGCAAATACTGGTCATTTGCACCAGGCTCCTTCCTCAACGTCTTCACTGCCTCAACAGCGTTCTTGAATTTGTGGGGAGCTTCACCAAGAACCTGAGCATCCCAACCACGTTTAACAACTTCCCAATCGTTCTCATACCGGTCCAATGTCACGTACATACGACCTCCACCCGATGCGATCTGAGCATCCACACCGTTCTCACGTAATTTGACGAGATCGGCTTCGAGAGTTTCCACAAATCCCACACTCGAACCGTCCAAAACATCACGACCATCAGTGAGAATATGCACACGGATTCTCTTAGCACCACGTTCAGCAGAACCCTTAATCAGCAACTGCGCAGATACATAGCAACAACAAGTTTAAGGAATCAACATCACTCGGCACGAAATCACAACAATAAGAAACAAAAGGTGAAGAAGAAAAGAAGGTCAATACCTGGAGCTGATCGAGGCGGGAGTGGACTCCACCGTCGCTGAGAAGCCCAACGAAGTGCAAAGTAGATTTCTCGAAAGATTCGGAAACGTATTTGAAACCTTCACCGTCGAAGATTTTGCCGGAAGCAAGAGCGATATCACAAAGCTTAGCACCCTGGGCGTAAATACGACCAGCACCGAGAGCGTTGTGGCCAACCTCACTGTTTCCCATATCATCTTCGCTGGGTAGTCCAACGGCGGTTCCGTGAGCTTTGATCAACGTCCAGGTATCAGGAGCTCCCTGTGGAGAATATATGAAATATAGTAAAGTTCGATGAATCAATGGGAAACAAAAAAGAGAAACGCATCAAATCAAAGAGTAAGGCACATACGTTTTTAAGAGAATCCATGGCAGGAGTGGGAGCGTTATGGATACAGTTGTACTGATCAGGAGCAGATTCACCCCAACCATCTAAGACGATTAAGGCGATGGTCTTGCCTTTGGGGAGCTTGGGATGGTCATCGAGTTTCCAGGCGGAGGGGGTAGCCATAGCTGGATTTTTTGAGATGCAATCGAAGATGGAAGAAACAGATCTGAGAATAAGCGTGTGAGAGGAAGGCGAAGTGAAGGTTTGGTGAGGAGGAAGAGGCGGGTTTTAAAAAGAGTCAAGTTTTCGGGATGGCCCACTTCTACCTAATGGGCCACTTGTATTTCACGCAAATATTTAGGCTCCGAATATTCTTTATTTTCCTTTTCCCTGCTTTCCCTTCTGCGTACGAATCTGATTTTAGATACTCTTTGTTTATACTTGCCATTTTCTTGGATGTTTTAAGGAAAATACATTGGGACATATGTAAAAGTAAAAACTTTCTGAAAAATATTTTGACCATTTTTATTGATACTTCTACTTCTGTTTCCTCACTTCCATTTTTCAGAATTCGTATTATAGAAAAATTTGCCTTGTTACTTACTTCAAGTATTTAACGATCATAATATAACTTAATTAGATTATCATTCCTTCCACTTTGTTTGTATATCGTACTAATTATATAATTCGTCTTGTTTTCAAAACGATTGATAATATTTGAGTAACAAGAATTTAAGGGGTGGACTTTTAGGTGCTTACTATCATAACTAATAAAAAATTGCGTAATTTTGTATATTTTATACAGTTTTCTTCTACGTATATATGTTTTTATTCAAATACCCGGACAAGCGTGAATCATCCTAATGTAGTTGTTGAGATGATGTCTGGATATTTTTATTAGTGGAAGGTGTGGAACTTGCTGTTGCGATTCATCTATTTGTTAGGGAGAATGAATAATAATTCATATGCAGTTTTACTCGCTTTGAGTTAGTTTAGTTCAAAACTGTATAATTATCTTGCATAATACGGACCGGTATCATCTTATATTATTCTACACTTTACTTTCTTAAAAATCTATTGTTATGATAGCATTTTTTTATATATATTTTGCGCATTAGCTTTTTTAAGTGCTGAGTGTAGAAGTTTGGTTGTTCAATTTGATGTTGATATTGAAAATAAGTAAAGATTTGTCCTATTCTCTGTTCTGAAATTCAAAATATGTCACTGAAAATTTAATGTGCCATGACCTAACCTGCTTCCTAATGAATTAAATCCCTTTTGATGCAAAATAAAGCTCTGTTTATCAAGACGTTGTTTATGAAAAGGTCAAAGCAATGGAGGTTCAGATGAAAACGTCTTCATCAGACAATAAGGAGAAAACAGAAAACGATTGTAACAAAGCTAACAACAACAGAGGAAGAAGAAGAAGAGGAAGCAGAAGGCAGCCTCGGATAGTCATCAGGAGAAGGCATAACACATTCATCGCCATTGAACAAGATTCTCCTTGGAAATGCCCAACCTTCTCTAAAACTGAAATCCCCCATATCCTTCTTTAGCAGCAACTCTGTTTGCACATTTCCATAATCTCCTGCTTGAAGCAGAACATCGTTGTAAAACTTTACTCCCCAAAACATCCCCGTGTCATCTAAAGCCACACCAAGAAAAATCCACGACTTAGAAGATGTAATAATCTGAGGGGAAAAAAAAAACTCTAATTTTCTTAATAAGAAATTACTTACTGATGCTGTTGTCATAAGGTGTCAAGGATTTGTAGTTAAAGCTGAAGACTTGTTGAACACTTTTCAAGTTTGGATGAAGCACAACTAAGTTCCAGTCAGTGTAATTCTTCATTATGTTGAGATTCGTTGCTGTGATCTTAACCCTCCAGTACTCTCTATAGTTGACTTTGACATGCCAGTGAATGTGGATGGGACACCTATGATTCGAACATTCCACCACAGGCGATACTTCCTCCTCTGGATCATGTTTCTGTTCCAAATACGGCGCCATCTTACCATGGCTGAACAAGCCAGCAAGACATAACACCTTAAGGGCTATTTTGAAAGACATATATGCATAGAAATATTAATAAGGAAATAAATATTTACTCGACGCATTGAGAACTAGAGCAGCCACAGCTACATGCAGGGCAAGGAACGATGTTTTGGTAGTAGAAGGCAGAGAGTGAAACGCAGCATTTTGGTGATTGTGATGCCCGGAACTGCGAGTACACGCACTCTACCTCCCATGTTGCTGCTCACAATAAACAAACACAACACCAGAAAAAAATCTACGTTAAGTCCTGGAAAAACCAATCTTATTTGGTTCTTGTTCGGTGGATGTTATTTTGAACACGTTTCTTGACTAGAAACGTGTTTTGGTACGTTTTCAAGATTTTTCTTTTTTAAAAAAGATTGATAAAATAGGATATCAAAATGATTCAACAGGAAATAATTAAAAAGGTTTAATTTACCTAGAGCTTGCGTTTTGTGACGGCCTTTATCATTGCTGAACTTAGTAGGGGCCACGGAGGTAGCATTGTCGCAGCTATAACCAGGGACACCTATATCGAAATTAAAAGGCATTCTATACTCTTCAAGGTCGTCATCAGGAAAGCTTCCGATTGTCATATGGAAAGCTGAGACGTGGTTGACGTGGTCCTGAGACATAGAAGTCAAGACACCTCCACGGCAGCAATTGGAGACTTGAGTGTTTAAAGGAGTTCCGGGAAGAAGGTCGACGATGGTTGGTCGCCGGAGACAGCAGTGTGGGAAGTTTCCGCTGGAGGCAAAGGCTGAGCAGTTTCCTTGCTCCGTCGTCTCGGCTCCTTCCATGTTCCATATCACTTCTTTGTTTCCCCAATGCCATTTCAGCTTCCAACCTGGCTTCTCCACGTGGCGGTACTCTTGCATGTTCTCTATTGTTACTTGTACCTGCAACATTTTAAACATTCCAAGCATTTGTGTACATTATATAGATTTTTATTAAAACTGTACGTCAAGAAATAATTTGATTCTTCATCGAACAAGGGCTATGTTACTATAACTACATAATCAAACTTTTACTTAACGTGAAGAAAACAAACAAAAATAGATTTCTCAAGTTTTAACCTTTAACGATAATATTTTTTACGCAATCAATTTTATTTCAGATATAATGGAGAAAAAGTGGTAATTAAAAGATGTATCCCCAACTTTGCAGGGAACAGAACAAACTTTTGAGTAACTAATTCGTCTCAAGCTTAAGATTCGGACACTATTTTAGTTACACGATTAATATTTATCAATGTTTTCACTTTTCATTTTCTAATCACGTTATAATATTTTTCAGTATTTGATCCTAAACCCAGATTCTCCCAAGAACAAAAAAAAACCCCAGATTCCCTGAGGTTCATGCGGGTCCCATAATCAGACACTTTTTTTTACCAGAGTGATCAATTTAATATGCAAAACAACTCAATAGTAATAAATTATGCTGAAGAAATAACAAGAAAAAGAAGAGTTACTGTGTGTTGGCCAGGTTTTGATTGAATAAGATCCCATTTCATGATAATTTTACCAAACGGATCCAAAGGGTCGTACCCATCTGCAACCATTTTATCACTATTGATCAAAACCCTACTAGCTAAAATTAAACAAATCAATGTTACGTTTTATGATAAGAAAAAAAAAAGGAATTAAAAGACTTACGTGAGGGTGATGAGATTATGAACAGGATAGTGACCGTAAATAAAAGGTTTAGCACTGCACTCATTTTTGTATTATAAGCGATGCACAAACGAGAAGAAAAGAAACAAGTAACGCCGGAGTTTTCAGATTCCGATGATGAAAATAATTCAGAACAAGTTTTATTTTCTAAAAACGTGAATTTTGATTTGGCTTTGGGAATAAGAGAGAGAGTGACAGAGATAAAAGTCTCAAGAGTTAAGAAGTGTGACCCTCGGGTTTCCCTGTTTAAGAGAGAGAGAATAAAGCAAATAAGTGAGTCAGTGACTGTTTAGTGCTTGAACGAAGAGTTTTGCATCTGTGAGAGCATCTCCAACCCCATGCTAAATTTAGCATATATGCTATTTTGCCATA
>OVBJ01001093.1:0-34432 GCA_900406535.1 Noccaea bulbosa
CACTCAATTTTATCATATGTAATCTATGGCTACGGTCAACTATCTTCTTATGTTGTAGTCATTCGAATTATGTAAGTAGACATCTTATGTTATTGATTAGATTAATCTTATGTAGACATCTTAAAATTAAAAAAAAAAATATTGGAGTAAAATATCAGCCTGCGCAGGGCGCAGGTTCAACCCTAGTACTTAATACTTAGAAGGACCGGTTGGTGGATTGGAGTGCAATTAAAGGTCATGTTGTTGCAACATTGTCGATATTGGAGTGCAATTAAAGGTCATGTTGTTGCAACATTGTCGATTGAACACTCTTTAAGTAACATAAAACTGTTGTGCAAAAAAAAAAAGTAACATAAAATTGTTTGTTTAAAATTTTTTTTTTTTTCATCAATGAATAAAGGTATAAGATTTGTCGGAGTATATGGTTTTTGGTCGAAATTTTCTAAGGTTCAAAGTTCGGTTTCATGGCAAAGGAGATAAGAAAACGTAGATACTTGAATTGAAATCGAATTAATGCTGTAGTATAAAAAAGTTTAAGGAAAACAATTAAAACGGACCTACAAACAATGCATATTTCCTTAATTTTCCTTGCATTATTTGAAAATTTGAACGATAACACTGTTTCTCGCGCAAATCCAGCGTTCTCATTTTGTTTCTCATCTCCGATCTCTTCGTCCTTCTCTCTCCATTTCCACCCCTCGTTCCATATAGTATTTTACAAACGTTTACTAATTCTCTGATCGAAATGTGGTGCTGTTAGAGTTTTTTTTTTTTTTTTTTTTTTTTTTTGCTTTTGGAAAAAGGAATNGAATCATGGGACAACAATCGTTGATCTACAGCTTCGTCGCTCGGGGTACGGTGATCCTGGCCGAGTATACTGAGTTCAAAGGAAATTTCACATCCGTCGCCGCTCAATGCCTCCAGAAGCTTCCGTCCTCAAACAACAAATTTACCTACAATTGCGATGGCCACACTTTCAATTATCTCGCTGAGAATGGCTTCAGTAAGTCTCTCCTTCCGTTCTGAACACGTTTTCATTTAGATTTGTGCGGTATATTTCTGTTCCATGTCTCGATCCCATTGTTAGTTTTTGGTTTTTTTCTTTTCAATGCTTAGTTTCGATCTATATGTTTGAGATCAGTGTTTCTTTGGATTCGTAAGATATTTGGTCGCACTCGATTCTGTGAAGTTGTATGTGGATCCTTAACGCTCTGAAGATTTGTGGCAAAATATGTGAAGAGTTTCCATTTGTCTAGTAGCATATGATTTGGGTTACATTTCCATGCATTTTCTGTTTGAGATGTAACGATTTGGTCATTTCTAACCGAAATCATGTTTCGCTCTGATTTCCATCAAATAATAGATTCCGAAGGAAGAAGATGACCAAATGGGAAAGAGTTTCTGTTATTTTACAGTAACGACAAAAATGAGTTTGTTACATAATAAGACCCTCTTATATAAGGAGAGGGTGTTGGTTATCTTACAATGAACCAAACTATATTACTCTGTACACACAACTATTGAGTTACACACACATACTCTGTTAATGGCTTGTCTGAAATCCGAACTTGATTATGGTAAAGAATTAAAGCTTGTTTTTTTTTTTCTTTTTTTCTTTATGCTTAAGAAATGTTTTCCTTTTTCTTAAAAAGAAATACTCTTTTGGAGGAATCGAAAAGCACGTATTTGCTTTAGAAAGAGTGTGGCAAAAGCTGGTTTTAATTCTCTGTGTGTTTTGAAATGCAGCCTATTGTGTTGTTGTTATTGAATCTGCTGGGAGGCAGATACCAATGGCTTTCTTGGAGCGAGTCAAGGAAGATTTCAGCAAGAGATATGGTGGTGGCAAAGCTAACAATGCTAAAGCTAACAGCTTGAACAAAGAATTCGGGTACTTTTGACAAACAAAATCAGCATTTTAACACACAAAACTGTATATCCAATCCCATCTTTATAACTGGTTTTGTTGTAATGAAGGTCTAAACTGAAACAGCACATGCAATACTGCGTGGATCATCCCGAGGAGATTAGCAAACTTGCCAAGGTGAAAGCTCAGGTGACTGAAGTGAAAGGTGTTATGATGGAGAACATCGAGAAGGTAATTTTCAGAATTTTTTTGATAAGACTTCCGCTAAGACCAAAAAAGGATCCCCTTCGGTAAGCTGAATGTGTTGTCTTCTGCTATTCATTTCTATGGCAGGTCCTTGACCGTGGTGAGAAAATCGAGCTTTTAGTAGACAAAACTGAGAATCTTCGCTCACAGGTTAGTAAACCACACATATCTATTTATACAGCATATACAACTAGTAACATTTTTCTCAATGTCTTAAAAGGCGCAAGATTTTAGAGCACAAGGAACAAAGATTAAAAGAAAAATGTGGTTTGACAACATGAAGATAAAGCTCGTAGTTTTCGGCATCGTCGTCGCTCTGATTCTCATCATCATCTTGTCGGTTTGCCATGGCTTCAAGTGTACTTAAAACTTGACCCCAAACTATATTTATCAGAGACCCACATTGCTACTAATCTGATTAGAATCAACCCCTCCCGGTATAGTTATCCCCTTTTTTAATATGTTCCCCTTTCTATTAGGCAAAGAAATTCACTCGGTACCGAGATTGATCCTTAGGAGATCAAATGTTTGGAAGACAGATTTCAGCTTTAAAATTTTTGCTTACTATAGGTTAGGTCTTTGTGCTTTTTGTAATCTAAAATTCCTCCAATAGTGTTCTTATGTTTACGGAAATAAACATCAGCTATTTTTGCAATGAGAGATTCTTTTGACATAGTACAGTGAAAACAAGTTAAACCACACCCAAAACAGCTTACAAGAAGTAAACTATATTCTTCTACCAAAAAAAAAGTTCCTATTTAGAGTATTCAAAGCATCAATCCAAACGACAGAGAAACATCAACAAGCCAATTGATCTCTCAGTGGTAAGATCTCCTCAAAGATGGGAAGTCTTCTTGTCCTATAAGGCCTCCTCCATTCTTTCACAAACTCATCAAGCCCTTCGATCTCATCCATGCCAACTTCAAATTCCAAAGACACGGAAGCTAAAACCGCTGCTTCTTCTTCTTCTTCTTCCCAGGGCTCTAGCTCACTCAACAGCTCTTGAACACGAGCCTTCAACCTCAGATCACCAAACCCTTGCTCGTTCTCTCGCAGCACATCATGAAAGAGAATCGATCTCGCCTCATCGTGCTTCCCTTGCTTGATGAGACATGTGCACAAATTACAAGCCTTGTTTGCATCTGGCTCTATCATTTGAGCTCTCCTGTACACGGTCTCAGCCGCTGTATAGTCCCTTAGTTGCATATAAGCCCATCCCAAGTTTCCCTATAAACACAAATTTCAATCAATTCCATCAGCACATTTGATCAATAAACTTCAGAAAATCTAATCAAAACTAAAAATTTTATGAGAGATTATGGTACCAAGATCCTAGAGGTTTCCTTCTCGACCGTGACCTGAAATTTCTTCCCATGAGATCTCGCTGTCTTCGTTGGCTTGCCATTGAATGCTTCTCCTTGGTATATCATCCAAAGCTTCTGCTTCAATAGCTCCACTTGCTCTTCTATTCTCCCACATTTCTGCTCAAAATTCGGTTCCAATTTTTATTTTCTAAAAACAACAATCAATTAACCAGACAAGAGAATGATCTCGGAGCGAGGTTTTTACCTTGTAGAGATCGATGAGGACATTGTCGAGTGACTCTTGAGCTTGTCTCGAGCAAAGATGTCTAAAGGACTGAATAGCTTCAATGGCTTCTTCTGCTCTGTTCTGTTGTTTCATTAGCAAGGCCATGTCTTTAAGAGCACTATCCACTCTGTCTCTCGCTTCGATCGCTTTCCAGAACAACTCTATCGCTGCATCCGCATCCTTCTCCACAAGCTGTGACCAATCGTTTCCAATTTTCAAATCGGTTTTCGATATATTTTTCCATCTTAATTCTCAACCAAATCTCCACAGTTTCTTTTAATAGATAAAATCATTCATTATATTTGATAAAACCAAAGATCGTAAATTCTCACCTGAACATGCTTTGCTCGGACGTAAGGACTGTCTCCGTGCGGCAGCTTATGGACGACGTTGTACGCCGCCGGCGAGTCTTGTCTTTCTCCTCTTCTCAGACTCATCATGGCAAAACACTTTCTCTATCTCTCTCTCTCTCTCTATATATCCAAATTCTAAATGAAGAAACCTACTTTATCTCTCCTAAAAGCGGCAACACCGTTCTCTCTCTCTCTAGAGGTCGTGTGAGGAAATAATTATATCGTGGAAGAAGAAGAAGGAACCTAGATGGTTTCTCGTCTTGGTTCACTATCGTCAACTGGATCTAAAATACCGCGGGCTGGTCGTCTTTTAAACCTATAATATGTTGCCACGTGCACTATATCTGTCCCCATTATTCTCACACGACTTCGACTTTTAGCCAATTTTTGTTTTTTTTTCAGCTGAGTCTTATTGTTTTGAATATTCTAAAATTTTAGTCTATAGTTGTCCTCGTAAATAACTTGCCCCACACTATTTTTCTGCTGAAGGTAGTAGTTAATATCAAAAAGAGTCGTATATTTTACACACTGTTTTCTATAATGTGGCGATTCTAGTGGAAATTGTCAGATTTTTAAAAGTCTCGATTATTTTTTTGTGCACTAGTTTGCCCATCGTCTGAAATTTTTGAACTGGTGAAAATTGTTCGGCCTCTTTCTCTCCGTATTAGGGAATAGAGATAATAAAATTTTAAAAAAAAAATATTTTGAAATCCTATGTGACTTTTATAGATGGTGTTGCCTAGCTGTGACAAAATTATTTCTTATAAATATCTTTCATAGTCCTATATGTTAATGTCTGTGCATCGTTCGAAGCAAAGTGGACCTACGTGTAAATCGGTTGGCCCGTACGTGGCGCCATTACTATTCCCCTCCGACGACTTGGCTTTATTTGAAATAAAGTTAGGTCCCATAGTTTTTCAATTGTTCAGTTTTGTCCCCTTATTTCTGTTTAGCTGTTTTATGAGCGAGCCATTTATATCACTGTTAGAAGCTTTCCAAAAAAAAAAATAGGATTTTTTTTTTTAAGAAAGGTGAAAATTACAGACTGGAGAGAACAATAAAAGTGATATATAAGCGCTAATGGAAACATCATAATGATATTTCATTCCAAAGCCACGCCTCAACATTCTTTGTTAGCTGTTATGATTACCAATTATGGCCCAATGCATAACATCGATCGTCATCTTTTTATTTTGTGTATATATTATAGTACTAAATTTAGTATGTTGTGTCTATGTTTTATGAAGTATTTGTGTATATAGTTACTATAATTAGTGTACTCTATACATGCTGACACATATGTATAGTGTACAATACAAACAAAAGAAATCAAAAGTTTTTTTGGGTGTACAGCTCCTAGAAATGTAATGTTGATGCAGCTTAGTCATCGACGAGTGATGATTTCGATTTTTTAGTTTTTTTTAATAAATCAATCATAATTTATATGATATTCATATCATGTTCGATTCTAGTACTTTTAGACTAAAGTATAAGCTGATATCATAGACATGAAGTCAAATCATTCAGGGTAAATAAAATTAGTACGTCACTGTTTTAGTCACGGATCTCATAGTATAGTATTGCCGCTATTGGCTAAGTAGTTTTTATTTATCCCAACTTTAGTCATTCTTATCATGTCTATAGAAAAGCATATACTTTAGTCTATGATTGCTAAAATGTAATACATATCACATAAATCATTATATATGGGAGGAGCAAATGGACCAGCGGTAGTGCATCACCTCTGCATCTTTCCCTTTCGACTCTACGTAACCAAAATGTGGGATTTCTTTTCTCAGTGGGAGGATTGGTCAGTAAAAAAAAAAAAAAAAATCATTATATACGGTACAATCTACATGGCTGATTTTTTTAAAGTTAAATCTTTGAGAAATATGATAAAGGACGTTCAATTAGTTGGCCTGTACGCTAACGTTACTAACTGTCAAGATTTATAGGTTTCTTTTAGAAAAGCAATTGGCTGTTACTAGCTAACTCGAATTTTTAATATAGCGTTAGGGTAAATGATTCGAATTAGTGCTTTTTGATATAATATAGAGTGCTCAACTGGATCAAACTTCTCTATTGTTTGTTTAAAGATCTGATACGAACTAATTTTTTCTTTAATGCAAGCCTAAACACGAAAGAAAACAAGGAAGCCCCACAAAAGTCTCCTTATGCCAAATGTGCATCATTGCCTAAACCCACAAGCATTCACCCATCAACACTAATTACTCTCTTTCTTCTTTCTTCTTTCTCATCTCTCTATTCTTATTACCATCTCTCATTTCTCTTTCAAGCCTCGTCTTAAAACCCTAATCACACAACCCAAAGACAACTGTTTTTGTCCTTTTTTGTCTTCTAAGGTAAAAGAGGTTATTTGTCTAGTTGGTATTCAAGTCTCGATTGAGTACTACGGATCGGATTGGATCGGATCGTTAAATTGGACCAGCTGGCGACATTAACAAGAGAAAAGTGTTCGGCCTTGGTACGATCTTGTTACGTACCATCAAGGACTAATTGTTCTGACGACATTATTAGCAAGCCGGACACGGAAGTCGAAGATGGCTTTGGCTTCCGAGGAAGAGGAGGAAGACGCAGGCGAAAACATCAGCCGCCTAAAAGACACGGCGGAAGAAGCTGCACCGCAGTCTCCAGCGAGCCTTGCCGTCTCAAAAGCAACCTCAAGATAAAGACGGAGGCGGAGAAAGGCTTGGAACAGAGGAAAGTAAGCTGGCCTGATGCTCATGGCAAAGATATTGCTCATGTTCAAGAGTTTGAGCTTAGGTAATTTATACATACATTTATATTTTTATTGGATTGTGGATTAAAATTTGGTACTCGCGCGGCTGGATAATATTTGATTATTTGGAAAACCGTTAATTACCGGTTTGCCTTACTCCGGTACTAATCTGCGTTTGTGGAATTTAACTGCAGCGCATCGGAGGATGGAGAACATGCAGGAAATTCTAAAAGAAAATATTGTGGTGTTTGTATAATCCAGTGACCAGTGACATATTATCATCTTTTTTCGCCCGAGTTTTGTTTTGTTTTTCTTAGCAATGTGTCTGAAACGAGTTGATTCTAGTAGAGATTGTAGAGTGTTTGTCGCAAATTCACTTTCAAGTAGAAACCACTGCACCTGAAGGAACTCAAGCCACTCGAGGCATTGTTTGGACATAAGCACTTAATTAAGCAGATATATATCCTTATGAAACTTTAGCGTTTATCAAATTTTTCGATCTTTCTTTAAGAAATCGTTCGTCCGTTCTGTAATAACACCACTCTAATGGAGAAATCGAAGAAGTGGAGAGGTAAAGTGAAGAGAGAAAAACGAAAAAAGAGATTCTGCGACTGCGAATCGCAAGATATAAACAGTATTGAATCTCCATCAACTTGAATCTTGATCTAATACCAACAACTTTGGTTTTTTTCAAGATGATGATAATACAGAGAGAACAATAATCATCTCCAACGATTGAACCAAAAGACAAAGAAAGAATCATAAGCAAATATAAAGTTACAACAACATTAACCCACATCACTCCTTAATCTCCCCCCGCTATATTTAATTAAATGGTTTTTCCCAGTTTATTAGTACAAGAACCAGGAAAAAGCTTCGACTTTTTTTTATCAATAATTATAATAGTTTGCTAGTTTTCCCTATTTTCCGAGACAAAGAAAGACTTCTTACTTGCGTCTTATTTTGCTTCAGCAGATGACTTGCCTTTCTTAGCTTTATTCTTCTCTTGGATCTTCTTTTTCTTCTCCTCAGATGTAATCCAATTGTATCCCCTTGGAATTGCAAACGGGTCCTGATCGTTTTCGGCTTTACCGATATGAAACCCTGCAGAGCTCGAGCTTGTTGATGGACGTTGGCTCGGTGTTTTGATCCACTGAAACCATGAGGATGATGAGCTTGATGACGAGGTCTGCGTTTCCTCTCTAGGACTGTTCTTGACCGAAGAAGTAGGGCTCGATGGCGGCGTAACAAACTCATCTTCATCTTCATCTTCAGTGGCTTCTAGCTCTACGAACTTCGTAAACGTAACGAGTACTCTAATCGTAGGAATCACCGGAATAGCAACCTGCAATCAAAGATCCAAAACAAACTGAGCAAAATTTTGACGCAAAAAAATGATGAAGAATCACAGAAGATTAAAACAGACCTTGACTGGGAATGTTCCCGAAGGTAGCTTCGTGGTCATAAGCTCTCTCAGACGGCGAATTGCTTTGACTTTGTTTGCAAGAATATCAAGCAACGGAAGAAGTTCTTTCGTCTGTAATGGGAATCTCTCAGAGAGCCAAAGAACTGGTCTGAGCCCTTTCTTGTACTCATTCTCTCTGTTACCTTCCTTTCGCTTACTGCTACTTGCGCTGCCGCCTTCTGACGTCGAAGCTTTCGATGAATCTCTCCCTCCCCGGTTTTCGTCTCTCGCAACGGTGTCAACAGTAGAGTGTCTTGCCGGTTTCATCTGTTTTCCTCCTCCTCCACCATCATCGTCCCCAAGAAGATCGCTTACTTTCTCATCCACACAAAGCGAACTTCTTGGAGGAACACTAGTTCCTCGTTTCTGCCCTTCCTCTCGTTTCCTCCACCCACTGAACCATCCTTTCTTCTCCTGCCTGCTGTGATACCCGTTCCCATCCGTCACTGGAATCTCCCGATCCTCACTGTTATGCGGCTGCGGAATCCTAGAGCCCTCGCTGCTGTTACAAGATTCGTCAGGCGAATCCAACTTGAGTGCTAACTCTAGCTGCCTCTTCTCGTCTTCCGTCAAGATATCTCCAAGATCCTCGCTTTCAGTCTCGTTTTCTTGATTACCGTTTGAGAAAAGCTCCTCATCGGTCATCGCGCCCGGCACTCTCCTTGACTTTATACTCACAACCACATTCTGCATATCATACACCTTCGCTTTCCACTGCCCCACCATCTCAGTCTTCTCCTGACGCCTCCACGTCAGCTGCGGGAAGAGCACAGCTTGAGTCACATCGATCCCCGGCCTGAAGATGCTCGTTTTCGACATGGCAGCCACTTCCTGACGAACCTCTTCCTCTGACGCCGGAGCTCCAGCACCGTCTAGCGCATTCATAATCTCCTTGTCCTTGTGCGATATCATAAGGAGGGAGCCAGAAGGAACTTTACCATCTTCCGAGCCATCTCCAAGAAAAAGTATAGTCTGGTCCGATCTCTGGATCCTGAAACCGTCAAAGCCAGCCAGCGTCATATCCGCTCTCAGATTCGCACCTCTCTTCCAAATCTTGTAAGTATCCGAAGGCGCCACTCTAGAGATGAAAGGGATAACCGAACTCTCGAAATGGAAAGTGATCTCCATGTAGAAGTCTCTCATTCTGTGCATTGTAGCCACGAGCCGAGGCAGCCTCCTGCACCATTTAGCCCAAGCCAGAGGCTGGTAATGCCTCACGATTATCATGGCGATCCTCTCTTCTCTACCGCATATGGCTTCTTGTAGAGCGCTCCATCCGTGCTCGTTCTGCAAGCTCCAGTCAGCTCCTGCAGCCATAAGCATCTCCGCGGAGGTCTCGTCGCCGAGCTTTACAGCTAAATGAAGAGCCGTGTCTCGGTTAACGACGTCACGCCTGTCTATTACAGCTGCAATTGAGTCAGCTTTTTTCTCTTCGGCTACGGAAGCTGCTTCGTTTTTAACCTCAGAGGGGTCACGCATACGCGGAAGAGCGGATAATAGTTTCCTGAGACCCGCGTAATCTCTGGTGACAACAGCATGGTGAACAGGGCTATGACCATACTTGCTAACATCAATGCTGCTTGCCATTTCTCACCAGAGTGTGTATATATATATATATATATATATATATAACTAAGACTCAATCTTTCAAAAGGAGAAACAAATCCAACTCGAGTCCCATTATCTTAAAACCTATGAGAAATAGAAATAAAGTCTGCAAATTTAGACCAATTTATAAACCAAATTGCAACACTCTCCAGTATCAGATAAAAGCAGACAAATCTGAAACATTTGGGATATAAAACCCAAAACCCAATCAAAATCCCCAAATGCAAAGTCGACAACTTTTAACAGACTCGAGACTCTGGGAATCGAAATTCAATCATTCAAAACGCGAAAAACAAAAAAAAAATTGAAAATCGAAAATGAAATCCCAAACAAAGGCTGTCGCAAGCCCAGAAATAATTTGCCAAAAAAGGAAAGTTTTCTTCTATACCCAGATCAAGACGATCGAAGCTAATCAGCAGCTACCCACACAAGTAAAGAGAAATTTATCTTCTTGGAAATAATTCTCGACTTCCCCTGAAAGGCAGAACAAAAGGAGCCTCGAGATTCGTTGCTTCGGAGGAATTAGATCCGAGCCAGATCGGGAAAAACCCAGCCGAGAAGATTTGTGGAAAGAAGAGATCTAGGCAAAGAGAAGATGATGATGTGAAGTAGATTCGGAGTTGGAAGAAAGGAATATAATTTAGAGGCAGAGGAACCGAAGAGGTGGACACGGTTCCTTTGGCTGTCTCTAATGGGGAAGGTTCAAAGTCCGGTCGGGAAGCTTACATGGAATCTGGGAAGCGCTATTAGATATGATAACCGTTAAAAGCTCCTCGAAAGATATTAAGACAAAAAAATAAAAAAATAATAATAATAACAATAATCCTATAGTCGACAGTCGACAGAGAAATTATAAATAAATAAAAGTCAGAATTGAAAAACATTAGTTATGGAAAATAAAGACAGATACAATTATTATAAATATACAGTACCACTATTAAAATCAAATTACTATAGTTTAAATAAAACAATGGCAGTTAGTTTGGTGAATTATCAAGTTTAGATACAAAAAAATAGTAATGTTTTTCTTTAAAAAGTCGGACGCAGAAAAGGCCAAATTGAAGCAAAAAAGGGAGGATATTTCCTCGAATAATTCATTAAGAAACCGCCAAAATAATTGGTTTTGAGGCAATTGGTGACTTGATTATCCCAATAAATGATTATTGTACTATGTTTTCTTAGTTTTGATAGTAGTATTAAACAAATCCCAAAGAAGTACGTTGTCATATAGTACTTGTCAAAGTTATGTGATGAGTGCGTGGACTGTGTGTAAATTATATCATTGTTATTCGGAAAATTAGCTAACTAATTGCAAAAAATGAGTTAGAAACAGTTATATATCGTTGAAACTTGAAAGGCAAACGCGTTATGAATTTCAACATACAATTAGGTGATATAATTGTCAATAATATCAACTGTGTACATTGTGCTGAAAATTTGGAATATTCTGAAGAAACATATAGCATCAAAACAAGAAACCAATTTCGAAGTTAACTTTTAGCCTCATAATATGGTTTACAAACGAAAGATGATGTATATATTTCCAATAGCAATGTTAAGACATTTACAAAATAGCCTATAAAAACTTATAAATAAAGTAATAAAAAAACTATCTCAAAATCTAAAGGCAAGAAAAAAAGATGTAAAAATAAGTTTTTCTCAGATTTTATTAATTTTATTTATATACTTCGGTCTCATATTATAATCTGTTATCTACAAAAGGTGGATATATTTTGATATAATTATATCCATTTTTTATAGATATATTTTTTAAGACAGCTTATACTTTCTCAGAAAATTTGATGTTTTAGAAAAATATATCTGTAATTATTTTTATAAAACATCAAATTTTCTGAAACAGGGTAATAATAATATAGGATAGTGGGAGTAATTATTAATTAATCGCTAGTACGAGAAATAAATAGCCTAAATATTTGGTTTTACAAGCCTAAAATGGGTATGTGAGTCTCTATACTCTATACTCTATACTCTATACTCTATACTCTATACTAGCGCACTCATCATCGTCCGTATTTTTTGCATTTATAGACCTCTGTGTTAGACATAAAAAGTTAAAAAACCAACATAGATTTTAGACGGCGGAGATTAATTGTGAGAAAAAGGAAGAAAAGTAAATTAAATTGAAAAGCCCAATTTCTTGGACCTTAGCCCATGTTTTGTGTGTGTAGAACATCATGAAACTGAGATCCATAACCCGACCCAGTAACTCCTTACCCGACCCGGAATTACCTGTGGTCCAATGGATGCTTTTGGTTTCTCTCATCAATCGATGCTTTTGGTTTCTCATCGAACAATTAGGGTTTCGATTCGCACTTTGGAACTAGATTTCAATCGGGTAATTTCCTATTTCCTCTTGTATTTGTAAACGTAATTGATTTGCTTTCTAAGATAATTTTGGAGGAACAATTTGTTTTCGTCGTTTTGGTTGTATCTTAAGATTCCTTTGAATTTTGAATTTGGATTTCAGGTAGTCTCTTCGTTTCGGTGAAAGCCATCTGTTTTTGTTCGTCTGTAATACTAAAACGCTCGAAATAACTCTCTGTGGTCCAGAGAGGTTACACTTTTTTTTCTTGCTTCCGTCGTGATTTTAATTTTCTCTCTTGTTTTTTTTCAGGATGGACAACACTGACATTGACATGGTAATCAGCATTCCTGATACTCCAGATAGGGCCGTACGGTGTGGTTCTATAAGCAGAGAGGTTAAGAGAAGACCGCATTCTCCAGAAGCACCGGTTAGGTATCAAAGAGAAGAGTACCGTCGCGGCGGTAGAACCAGACAAGTCCCTCAAGTTGCGGAAAATTCTGATACACCGACTGCATTTCGTCCTTCTGGAAGCAATGCTTTGTTTAGAAAAACTGCGGTTGAGATGGATAAAGGAAAATCCATCTGCACTGATCCTTGCCCGGCTCCGGTTGAGAAAATTCCAGTTTTGAATCTAAATCCACGTAATGGAGTTGCTGCATCTGAGGATACGAGAGAAGTCCGCACGGATAGTGTTGAATGCGCTCCTTTGCGAGGTGACCATAACTCTTTTAAGATGCCTGGGAACAGTAATAAGGGTAAAGGAAAAGTAGATTGTGGCTCTGTTTCTGAGAGAGAAACAATTGACCTTTCCAGTGACAAGAAACCGAGTAGGGGCACTAAAAGACTGGTAAGACATGGCTGCATTTCTCCACATGGAATAGCAGCTAGAGCTAGGCAGGCTGCTGCTACCATTTCCAAGGATACAGTTAGTGTTGAACACGAGGCAGCTCCTGAAACTGCAGCTAGGGAGATCGTTTCTGAAAATCATATTCAAGCAAGAGCTAGAGGAAAAAGACCTGAATTTTCCCCAAGCAGGTAATTGTTTTTTTTCCCCCTTATCTTTCATTAGGATGATTACATGCTAAAAGAGTTTGTAATGTTTGAATCGATGCAAATAGTGTGGCGAGTGGAGATGGCTTGGAGGGGTGGGTTAGTACTCGCAACCATGAAATGAATCGGAGGGGTGAGAGTGACTCACGTGGAATTTGCAGTTCCGTTTCCAGACTTGACGTGCAGGAGACCGGTGCAGTTGACAGAGAAGTTAGACAACCACGGCGACGGAAAATTGGATTTACTCCTTTGAGATCTTCAAATGAGCCAATTGGATCTTCTGGGGAACCATCTAGTTCAAGGCCACCGAGAATTCAGAATCATCAAAGGCAAGGCACACAAGTGTTGGAAATTGATGATGCATCTCCCCAAGTACGGGCCTCCCGGGTTCCTAGACGCGTTGCAAACGATGAGTCTGATGTGAAAGAAAGACAGATAGAAGCAGATGAGTTATTGGCCCGTGAATTGCAAGAACAGCTGTACCGAGAAGCCTCGGTGATTAGAAACGAGCAGGTACTTTTCAAAGGTTTTAATTTTGTTGTTGTTGGATATCCTCTACATGTTCCATCCTTTTATCGAGGTTGTCTTATTACGACTTCATACATTGTTACAGATCGATGAAAACATAGCCAGGTTGCTGGAACAAGAAGAGAATACTCTTCGTGCTTCTTCTAGTCGCACTTCTTCTACCAGAAGCTCTAATACCGTAAGTCACCAACTCTAAAACTTTTCATGTGTTCAGATGCGAGACTAGTCATTGTTAAACATGGATATTTACACTGAATCTGGATTTAGGATCTTCTTGAAGATTTGCTTATGCTAACGAATAGTATAATTTACAGGCTGCAGCAAATCCAGGGGGGAGAAGTCGCCTGGAAGAACGATTGCAACAGAATACTTCTTCTTCTAGGAGGCGATCGAATCCTCCACAGCCTCGTGCTTCAGTTAGAGCGCCACCACGGGGTAGAGGTCATCGTTTAGGCCGTGCAACTGCTTCAACACACAGAGCTCTGAATCTCAGTTTTCCAAATTACATGGGCGTAGATTTGGTACACTTTTCTAACGAACTCTGATTATATTCCCCCGAGTGTCGCATGGAACTAAAAATTAACTCTTTACCCTTCTTTTCTTAATGTAACAGAGAATGGATCTTCTGGAGGGTCTAGAGAATCTAGAGAATGCTATTGGACACGCCGTGAACAATAGTAATCTTCTTCATATGGATCGTGACTTTACCGAGTATGTTATCTTTTGGTGTAACCCTTTTCATCATTTACCATAAGATTCTTAAATGTATTGAACTGAATTCTTTCGACATTTTTTTTTTCCCTACGATGCAGAGATGATTACGAATTGCTGCTAGCTCTTGATGAAAACAACCATCGACATGGTGGTGCCTCTACTCATCGCATTAACAACTTGCCAGAGTCCACAGTGCAAGTAAGTCAAGGGTTCACTTGTAAAATCCGTTTTTTTTTTTTTTTTTTTTTTTTNATGAAACCTTTCTCTTTGGTGTTTTATGTGAAATTTGCAGACCGATAATTTCCAAGAAACATGTGTTATTTGTCTGGAAACCCCGACGATTGGAGACACTATCCGCCATCTTCCTTGTTTTCACAAATTCCACAAAGATGTAAGGATCTTTTACTGAGTCAAATCAAAAACACTTAAAAAGATTATACAATACGAAGATCTGTGTTTGTGTATTGTGCAGTGCATTGATCCATGGCTAGGACGGAGTAAAGCATGCCCTGTTTGTAAATCCTCCGTCACTTAAAAAACAAGGTCTGCAATCTCACCGGCGAATTTTGCAAAATCACCATTGTACCCTATCGGCCGGTGATTCTGGGAATACTCTCTCTGGAATCACTTTGTTGGTACTTGGTAGTAAGCCAACAGTCTCTACTCCGTCGAGTTTGAACTCATGAAACGGGTTTTTACTACCGTTCACGCGCGAGAAAGTGCTCTGTAACCATTTGTGATTAATTTAGAATTAATCTCGTTTAAGCGTTAAATTTGTACTTTTAAAATGTCTTGCGTACGGTAAAAGAAACGACGGCTCTTTCTTCTTCGTTCCATATCGAGTGTTATTAGCTTTTTATATATTTTGTTGATCGTTTTATAACCACTTTCTTTGCTCGAAAATCAAAATAGCACACGTCACAGAGGCAAAACAGCATACATTTGACTCAGACTAAAGGGAAACGACGTACATTTCCTGTATATTTTATTACATTATATTTTTGGTGAACTAGCTGTTCTTAAAATGACAACATACATAATGCATGGGATTATAGCTCCTCGTCAATGCACATAATTAATAACAGTTTAACAAACCATCAGTGACCTCCGCCGCCGATTCCTCCACCGGCACCGCTGACTACTCCTCCATCCCCAACGCCACCAGGTCCAGCATCACCAGCTTTGCCACCAGCAGGTCCAGCATCACCAGCTTTGCCACCAGGTCCACCACCTGCAGCGTCATTAGCTTTGCCGCCAGGTCCACCACCTGCAGCGTCACCAGCTTTACCGCCAGGTCCACCAATAACTCCTCCACCTGGACCCCCGCCAAATCCTCCTCCTGCTCCGCCACCACCAAATCCACCGCCTATTCCTCCACTAAAGCCTCCAATTCCGCCTCCAATCCAACCGCCACCACCTCCTGCTCCGAAGCCGCCTCCACCGCCTAGACCTCCAACACCGCCGAAGCCTTTCTTAAAGCCCTTCTTGTGGATGCCACCTTTGTGGAGGAATGGACGAGGGTGAGGAAACAAGAGCTTGTCATCAACAAACTCTGTTTCTCCAACAGTGAAATCTGTGAACAAAGCAAATGCCAAGATAAACACACACGCTTTGCCGGTAAATAAACCCATACTTGAAGCAATTTGCAAACTTGAAATTGTTGTAGTTAGATATATTGAAAGAGAGGGTTTTTGATTTCTTAGGAGATTGCTTGTCGCGTGGTAGTTTATATAGAGGCTTATAGTCGAGAGGGATCGTGATAGCACTTATTGTCAGTTGTGCATAGTGCACTTTACGTAGCCTAAATAAACCGATCACTTGGTTTACGTTTTGTTGGAAAGCTTTAGTTTTGTGAATTTGTTTCTTCTAGAAGACAACATTGATCCCTCAACTAACAAAGTGAAAAGTGAAAACCATGAATATATATATAGCTAACTTACAAAAATTAATAAGAACGACATTTGCAAATACTCTATGCGGTTTAAACAACTATATTTATGCATAGAACAAGTTCAACATATCACTCGACCACTCTCTCTTTATTATCAGGCATATACTTAGATTAAGATATATGCTGTCTGTTTGTCTTAGTTTGGTTGTGTGCTTCGTTTGCGGTTAGACCTTTTGCGTGTGTTTCGTTCTCATCGTTGCTTGTGAAGTTTAGATTGGTTAGTTTTTAAGTGTTTTTCATCTGGCTTCCCTCTTTTGGGCTTAATCTCCGGGGAAATTTCGTTTTCGCCGGCTTTATAATCCGTTTTGCAAGTACATTAAACCAAGTGATCGGTTGTCTTCTAGAAGAAACCGATATGGTGTAAAATAGGCCCGGTTTAGCCGGTACAAAGCTATTAAATGATGTTTCACCGGTCACTGCCTCTATGGACAAGTTTTTTTTTTTTATCTGCTTTTTCGACAAATTATTTATTTATGTACTGTCTGCCCAACTGCCCTATTGATCTCATCCAGCACAAAGAGAACAATATGATGTTGATATAGTTGAAGAGTTGGGGAACATATGATTTTAGTTGGCAGTTATCATATACATAAGTCGTTAGATTATGTTGATCATGCATTCATTCATACATAGTTAGATTAAAATTTGATCCTAAGGCTCTAGAAGTTTTTATTGCCACTAACAAAAAAATGGTTTGGCCTAGACAAAACGCCAATTTTGAGATTGTGTGTGTGTGTGTGTGTGTCTGTTTTAACAAGAACCTGATAAAAAGATGTGGCCAAATTTTGTTCACATTATCTTTGGAGGACAGGCCATGTCAATTTATGGAATATTGAGCTATTTAAAGTATAAAATGTGATTTCATTTATTTGTGAACTATATTAGCCTTTTAGGTGTCATCCATCAATGACGCAAACCGTAAGCTCATATGGTTACTCCAAAAGAACAAACACATTTTTTTTTTTCCAGTGTTCTTAAATAATTTGTTTCATGCAAGGTATGAATGATGTACTAACCGGAGAAAAAGAGTACTAACATCAAAAATCAAAATTCAAAACAAAACATCCACAAACGGATCTGTTTCGCAACTATAATCATATATTCGAAATTTTAAAACAGTAGCGGTAGGAATCTAGATGTAGGAACAGCTTCACACTCTCTAAACTGCCTGGTAGTGAAGATGTCTGAATCAGAATGCTCTAAAATCTTGAGAGAAGCTACTGCTACCAACCATACCGCCACCATCAGGGTTCTTCTGGAAATCATAACGGAGCTCATCTGAAACTGTGTTTGAGAAATGAGTATGTTCGAGAACGTTGTTGTTGGTGATACACATGTTGTGATCAAAACCAGAAGGCTCTTGCTTCTGCATCATCGGGTGCTGCACAAACCCGTTGTTATTCAACGAAGATTCTTGTGTTTGAAGCAAGAGTGGGTAATCTTGTGTGTTAGAGAGGCAAGGGTGTTGAAAGTCTGTGTTGGTGATGTTGGGATCAAGGCCATAAAGCTGCATCAAGTGATGATTTTGGTTATTGCTGAGTTGATTGGAACGAGGTGTAGAGAGTGTGTTAAAGACGCAAGGATGATGTTTATAGTTTGTGTTGGTGATTTTGTGGTCAAGACCACAGAGATTCTGCTGCAGCATCAAGTGATTGGTGCGTTGATCATACATAGATGGCGAGAACTGGCTAGGAAGCAAGGGTTGAGTCTGATATTGGTGGTGATGCTGGCTCAGAGACGAAGATGGTGTTAAAAAACTCTGGTGAACCAAGTTAGTGTTCCTCTGTTTCTGCGCCTCGACAAAACGAAGCCTTTCTTGCAGCGTAGAGAGGGTTTGTTCTAAAGACAGAACCAACTGAGAGAGTTGATGAGGAGAGTAGTGATCAAAGATTGGATACCAATCGGGATACTTCTTGAATCCGTTATTCAAATCTTTCTTCTTCTTCTTCTTCTTCGGATTATTCTTTTTCGGATTCTTCTCCTTCTCCTCGAGGAACTCATGAAGATTGAGGCTCTTCTTGCGTTTTGTGGCCGCTCTATACCTCAAAGCCATGTCTTTCACTTTCTCTTTCTCCTCAGGCCACGTCTTCAGCTTCCCGGATGGTCCGTAAAGGATGACGCAAACCTCATTGCCACAGAGAGTCGAAAGCTCGTAAGCTTTCTTGAAGATGGTCTTCATTCTGTTGGCCAAACTGGTCGCTGCGAGTGAATTACCATACGAAGAAGAAGAAGAAGCTCGCATTGTGATTTTTTTTCGTGATTCAGCGAAGAAACTAGGGTCGCTCTCTCTCTCTCGATCACTACAATACACGAAGAAAACCAAATTTTGAAATTGAGAGAGAAACATTGTGATGAATTGGATACAGTATGTTTTTATACATGCCTTGGCCCTTACGGGAACAAACGCCTCTCTCTAAAACTTTCCATAATTTTAAATTTTCCTTAATTAAACTCGAGTGAACAGCGTTTAAAGATTCGATTTCCATATTTCCATGTTTTCCTTAATTAATCTCTCCATGAGCTGGACTAGTAATGGATAAACCAGAGCAACTCTGGTTTTATATCAGGATCTTTCTTGAAGAAACTGAAACAAGAGGGACCCATAACGCAATATACAGAACATTAGGGGCATTGCTTGATTACTTGACTTGTTGGGTAAGTATATGTGTTAATTATTCGGTATAAGTCCGTATTTCGATTTTTCGATTTCTGAAAAGTGAACTCTCTCTCTCTCTCTCAAATCTGCTAAATTGCTCGAGACGAGGTTTCGCCCAAGTTCGGGTTCTTGTTCACCTCTAAGGTTTTTCTTATTCCGATTAGGGCTCGTCAATAATGGCCGTCGCAATGGTTACTTCGGCCGGCGGGGTAGTGGCAATGCTCAGCGAACCTCATCCTTGCTTGAAACTTCATGCCCTCTCATATCTCAACAGATTGGTTGACCAATTTTGGCCCGAGATCTCCACGAGTGTTCCACTCATGTATTATCTCTATATACTCTTTTCCTCCTTTTTTTTACTTGATCTGTATATGCTCGCTGCGCAATTCCAGAAAAGGCTGTGGGACTTGGGATACTTTTAGTGACATTGTAGAGGCTGTAGTTTTTTGCTTGAGACCTTACAGTCATTTGTGCTGCTTGATAGCTTGAATCTGAGACATTTTCTTTTCTGTAGAGAGAGCTTATACGAAGATGAAGAGTTCGATCAGCATCAAAGACAGCTTGCTGCGTTGTTGGTTTCCAAGGTATAGTTTAGATTTTTGTTTGCAGAGGAAGGAGAGTGTATATTATTTACAGGGATACTTTCCCTTAAAGCTAGAAGATAGCGTTGTTCTAATCTAGTTTATGTGATCGTATTATTCGGTTTGTTTTCTCATGATGATTGTTGAATCTTGTCTCATCTCAGGTTTTCTATTACTTGGGCGAGCTTAACGATTCATTATCATATGCCCTTGGAGCTGGATCCTTATTTGATGCGTCAGAGGACTCTGATTATGTTAATACTCTTCTAGGTAAGGAGTTTGAAGCTTGTTGTTATGCTCTCCTTTTTCTTCTTCACTGATCTGTGACAGTAGACAGTAGCTCGGATATCCGAGAGACTATAATATGTATAATTTCAAGAACATACCAACCCGATTAAATGCAAGAATAAGCAAATAGCTTGCACCACCACATATTGTCTAACTTAGATAAGACTTGCACATCCATCTTTCTTTTAATAAGATTGGGCTCTGACAAATAAATTATGCAGAGACATGATAGGATAGTTATCTGACTATTAATGACCTTCCGATGTTGAATGTTTACTGACCAGATGCCTTTTGCTCTCAGCCAAAGCAATAGATGAGAATGCGATTCTCAGATCGAAGGCAGTTGAGTCAAATGAGGTGGTGGATATTGACCCCAGATTGGAGGCTATTGTTGAGCGAATGCTAGATAAGTATGGGACGCCCAATTTTTATTAATTTTATTTTCCTGTCTTCTTTGTTATTCAATTGTCCTTGCATGATTTTCTGTTTTCTAGATGTATCACTGACGGGAAGTATCAACAAGCCATGGGCATTGCTATAGAATGCCGGAGATTTGATAAGTTGGAGGAAGCTATCACAAAGAGCGACAATGTGCAGGGAACTTTATCTTACTGCATCAATGTATCCCACTCTTTTGTTAACCGCAGAGAATATAGACATGAGGTGAGTATGGTGGCCACAGATTCTAGTAGATGTAGTGTGATTCTGATACTATGAGCTGATTAGAATACATCTTCTCTTATCGTTCCTTGCAAATATTATGTTCATGCAGAATACACCTTCTCAAACTCAGTCTTTGGCCATAGCTAAAATTCATTTTCTAGGTGCTTTTTTATAACTCTTGATTTGGAAGTGATAACATCCTGTTTTCATTGGATTGTTGCAGATTCTTCGGTTACTTGTTAATGTCTACCAGAAGCTGGCTTTTCCTGATTATTTGAGCATCTGTCAGTGCCTTATGTTCTTGGATGAACCGCAAGGTGTTGCAAGCATATTGGAGAAGCTTCTTCGTTCCGAGAGCAAGGATGATGCTTTACTGGCATTGCAAATTGCTTTCGATCTTGTAGAGAACGAACACCAGGCATTTCTTATGAGTGTTGGTGACCACCTTCCTGTAGAAGCCTCTACTACTCAAAATGAGAACACTGCAGGGGATGTCCCGATGACAGATGAAACTCCATCTCAGACAACTGAGTATGAAACAGATCCTGCTGACGCTGTGTATGCTGAGAGATTAACAAAAGTTAAGGGAATTTTGTCTGGAGAGACATCAATACAGCTGACCCTCCAGTTTCTGTACAGCCATAACAAGTGAGGCAATTAATTTCCTTTTCAAATTTTGATATCTTGAAAGGATGGTAACATGCTTAAGTCGTTTCTTCCAGATAGTAACATGCTAGTGTTTGTTTGTAGATCGGATCTGTTGATCCTGAAGACAATCAAACAGTCTGTCGAGATGCGGAACAGTGTATGCCACAGTGCAACAATATATGCTAATGCTATAATGCACGCTGGAACGACAGTTGACACATTTCTCAGGGAGAATTTGGTAAAATTTTACTCTCACTGTCATTATTTGTTTCAACGTTCACTGTTTGGCATAGAGTCTTTAATATTTTATTTTCCGTTCAATTGTGAATTGGCAGGATTGGCTAAGCAGGGCGACCAATTGGGCTAAGTTTAGTGCTACAGCGGGATTAGGTGTTATTCACAGGGGTCATTTGCAACAGGGCAGGTCATTGATGGCCCCATACTTGCCTCAGGGAGGAGCTGGTGGTGGCGGGAGTCCTTATTCTGAAGGGGGTGCTTTGTATGCTCTTGGCCTTATTCATGCCAACCACGGTGAGGGAATCAAGCAATTTCTTCGTGATAGCCTACGCAGCACTAGTGTTGAGGTGACCTGTCTATCTCTTTCTTCAAGATAGTCATTCGTGTTATATCATGTAAAAGACAAGTTTTTTGGTTAGAGGATTTGATTTTCATTTGGAAATATATGAGTGCAGGTTATTCAACATGGAGCTTGTTTAGGCCTTGGTTTGGCATCTCTTGGGACAGCTGATGAAGATATATATGATGATATCAAAAGCGTGCTTTACACTGACAGTGCTGTTGCTGGTGAAGCTGCTGGCATCAGCATGGGCCTGTTATTGGTCGGAACTGCAACTGATAAGGCAAGTGAGATGCTCGCTTATGCTCACGAGACCCAGCATGAGAAGATAATAAGGTAATTTAGAGTCTGGATGATATTTTTGGTAATGTGAGTGTGTGCATGGTAATCTCTTTTAATGTTTTAATAACGCATATCTGATATTGTGTTTCTAGGGGATTGGCTCTAGGGATTGCTCTCACAGTATATGGTAGAGAAGAGGGAGCAGATACATTGATTGAGCAGATGACTAGAGATCAAGATCCTATCATCCGTTATGGTGGAATGTATGCACTCGCATTGGCTTACAGTGGAACAGCAAACAACAAAGCCATCCGCCAACTTCTGCACTTTGCTGTATCTGATGTCAGTGACGATGTCAGGAGGACTGCTGTTCTTGCACTTGGTTTTGTTTTATACTCTGATCCAGAGCAGGTCAGTCTATATTCTTCTTTTTTTTTGTCTCAGTTACTTTTTGACGCTATATCCATTTCTTTAGTGCCTTTAGGGTGCTTGTGCTGGCTTATGATTAATAACGGGGTGCACTGAATATTTTAATTGCAGACTCCTCGTATTGTATCCCTGCTTTCCGAGTCGTACAATCCTCATGTCCGCTATGGCGCAGCTCTTGCAGTAGGCATCTCTTGTGCAGGCACTGGCCTTAGTGAGGCGATATCCTTGTTGGAGCCACTAACATCAGATGTGGTCGACTTTGTTCGTCAAGGTGCTCTGATTGCCATGGCCATGGTGATGGTCCAAATTAGTGAAGCAAGCGATTCTCGCGTTGGAGCATTTAGGTCAGTGAATCTCTGATCTCTGTAGCATTGGGAAGCAGTGGAAATTTCCGTCTGTGGACTAATATCTGTCTGTGTTTTATGCAGGCGTCAACTCGAGAAGATAATACTTGACAAGCACGAAGATACAATGAGCAAGATGGGAGCAATTTTAGCTTCAGGTATTCTTGATGCTGGTGGAAGGAATGTTACGATACGACTGCTCTCTAAGACAAAACATGACAAAGTCACTGCGGTCATTGGCCTTGCTGTCTTCAGCCAGTTTTGGTATTGGTACCCGTTGATTTACTTCATAAGCTTGGCTTTCTCACCAACCGCTTTCATCGGTTTGAACTACGACCTCAAAGTCCCGAAGTTTGAATTCATGTCGCACGCAAAGCCATCGTTGTTCGAGTATCCAAAACCAACCACGGTTGCTACTGCCAACACCGCTGCCAAATTACCAACCGCCGTGCTCTCAACCTCGGCCAAAGCCAAAGCTAGGGCTAAGAAAGAAGCAGAGCAGAAAGCCAACGCCGAAAAGTCTGGTAACGAAAGTGGAGCTGGAAAAGAAAAAGCAACGTCAAGTGAGAAGGAAGCAGACTCTATGCAGGTAAAGTGCAATCATTTTTCTTCGTACAGTACAATACAAAATTAGCAAGTTTCTGCTTTACCATATGTCAATGCTGCCTCTATTTACAGAGAGAATATAATCCTGTCCTTGATCAATTTTGGGATCATTAATGACTTAATGTTACTGTCTTAGGTCGATAGCACAGCTACGACGGTGGAGAAGAAGGCAACGTATGAGATGCTAGTGAACCCGGCTCGTGTAGTCCCTTCTCAGGAGAAATACATAAAATTGATGGAGGAAAGCAGATATGTACCGGTGAAGCCATCTCCATCAGGGTTCGTCCTTCTCAGAGACTTGCGTCCGCACGAGCCTGAGGTTCTGTCTCTGACCGATGCACCAACTTCAACTGCTTCTCCTGCTAGTGGTGCAGCAGCTACAGGCCAAGGCCAACAAGCAAACACGGCCTCGGCTATGGCCGTAGATGATGAGCCACAGCCTCCACAGGCCTTTGAATACGCTTCTCCATGATTTTGTCTTTAGCGCGTAATTTTTTTTCTGTTGAGTAAACAAAAGAAGCAGTTATTTTCTTATTGCATTAGGTTCTGACTTCTTGTTCTTGTGTAAGCATTGAACTTTCTAAAAAATGAAGTTAACGCCGTGGGGATCCATCCATCCACCCATTTGCCTTTTAGATTTAAAATAAACCGAATAAATTTCGTATTCGGTTTGGTTTGGTTGAGTTGGTTAGGCTAGGTTCGGTTCGGTTAGCCTAAGTTGGCTTAGTTCCGGTACGGTTAGGTTCATTTCGGTTTGAGTCGTTGAGTTCGGTTTGGCTAAGGGTGATTCATTTTGCTTTCGAAACAAAAAGAAATTCTAACGGGCCAAATAAAATAAAGCCCAAAAACAAAAGGTCCAAGCGTGAACCAAAATATTCAGTTCGTTTAGGTCCAGTCAGGTTAGGTTCGGGCCGGTTGAATCTGGTTAGGGCCTGTTCAATCCTGATCACGTAATGGTTTTTTTTTTTTTTCATCACGTAATGGTTTAATAAAAAAAAAATCATAAACACAGAAAACGACACCGTAACAATAATAAACATACCTATTGCAATTCAAAGGGTGAAGTTAATGGGTCGTGTAAAATGAACAAAGCTAGGTTTATTGTAAGAATAATGGGGTAACTTACAGTTTGGCTTGATCAAAATTTAGAAAAGGAAAACAGTGCGACTTACACTAACATTTTGGAACGAAGTTTATTAGCTACATACAAGAGATGGCTGATGTTGGTAGTTGGATAGTGTTGAAGTAATTTCATATTCGATGTGAAATCTCCAGCGATCAACCTCCTCCTCACCAGTACCAACATCGCACAACATATTCCGAGTAAGCTTTCCTGTCAATAAATTACACAAGATTAATCAACTTCTATAACTCAATAAAACGTTAGTGAAAAAGTGATGAAACAGAGTATCAATTTAATATCAGGTATGAGTCAATGCGAGAAGATATTGCAATCTTACCAGAGGACCTTCGGGGTCGCTTAAGAGTGCATCCCATATGTGAAGACAGTCGAAGAAACTAAACTCTTGTGTAAGGAGGAGAGTGATCCACCTAAATGCATAGAACTGTGGGTTTACCTGTAATCCATAGAATCAGAGAGTATGATCAATTTCTATCATAGTAAGCTTGTTCACATTGTTATCCCCACAAAGCAAATTAATAAGAGTATAGTAGCAGAATGACAATTATGGTTGCTCTCACAAGAGAGAACAATAAAATCAATGTCTTACTTTCGTGGTGATCTCTAGATGACGCCAAAGTTCCTCGTCATGCTTCTTAACAAGCTGTGAGAGCCTTGTTATTGCGGAGCGAATTCCAACCACGCTATTGTCAAGTTGTTGACAGTAGAAGTCTCGAAATCCACTCAACAGCTCAACAAAGCAGAAGAATGCATCAGCTTCAGCATGGGACTGCATCATTTGCATAGAGTTAATATGAAATTGACTGAAGGTCATCATGATATTAGAGCCAACACAAGGTTGAATAGTAAAGATCATACATGCACAAATCTTATAACAAACTATGGCAAAACTTTCAGAGTCATGCTGATAGAACACAATTTTTTTTTATTATTATCTGTAATTCTGCGAGAAGGAATATAGTAGAAACAGTCTTAATATCGTTTTGCTTAAGAAGAGCTGATATCTTGTTTATATCGAGGGTCCAGACTGGCACTGTTATCATGAAGTTGTATACCCTCTCATGTGAAGGTAGTTTATAGGGTAGCAAAGACACAAAGAGAGTCTACTTACTGAACTATCTTCATCAGGGTCGTTTCGGAATACATAGAATATAGGTGCTAAAATTTCGTTCATCCCTTGAACATATCTGATGCCTTGATTTAACTTGGCAAACACAAGCAGTATATTCTTCATAGATTCCTAGACATGTAAATGGAAACGTGATTAATCAACAATATGTGAGAGTTTGCTAACGAGAACACAAAAGGCTACCTGATTAGAATGCGCAAATGATGATTCACCGGAGAAAAAGGGTATGTCTGGATGTGTACGCTTGACATCTCGGTCTATTTGTTCTATGGTCTCCGTATCCTACATCAATAAAGAGTCCATGTTGGAACAGGTGGACTAACTGAATACCAAAAACTTTAATCATGTCCTTAAGTAATGTACTGACTACTGAGGTCTTTCTAAAAGATATACATAATGAAGAACCTGCCCAGGATGCAAGATAAAGTACCTGGAAGTATGTATTCCAGATGCTTGCCTTCCCTAGGCTTAAAGGATGGTCCTCGTCAGTTAGTCTGGATCGGGCAAGCATGCATCGGCTTTCACTCTTCAAGTCATAATTGTCAAATCCCTTTGACCTCACCAGTCTCCATGTGATTTCTGACTAACTACCACAGAATCATTTTAGATGTACAAACATATTTCAAGAAAATGTAACTGTGTAAAGATAAGAAATACGACTAACAAAAAGTTCGTTCACAAAGAGGGAGCATGCAAAGTTGACAAATAAAGAAAGGAAAAACCAGGATCACTTACAGGGCTCGTCAGAAGCTCATCCTTATAGTGCTTGTATTGGGATCTCTTTTGCTTCAATTCAGTCGACCAGAGTGAACGTTCAGGTGGCAAGTAGCCAAGTAAAAGCTGCAAAGAGAAATCACATTTCAGAGTCTCAGTTCTATGCACTGTTGCATTACCACGATTCTGTAAACTGTTTACCAAATTGTACACACACCAAAATCACGATTACTGTACTACTCACCTTCCAGACAGTAGAACGGATCCCAGGAGAATCCGGCAAACTTTGTAAAGCTAGACTCCTCAACTCCTTCATATTGATCACCTTCTTCGATAACTAACAAAACCATTCAGGGAGAAGAAAAGCAAAATCAGACTAGAAGAAGATCAATTCTGCAATAATGGACGGAAAGTTACATCGATAAAACCAAAAAAAAGGAAGGTTGCATTGACCTCCGCTGTGAGATGAACCTGGCGTGAAAAGTCCTCCGAGGAAGGACCCACGGAGTTTCCATATTCGCCACTGCCGCCAGAAATACTGCTACCGTTCCGCGGTCTAGTCGACGGCGATGGAACCGAAGAAGCGGTGGAAGGCGGAGGAGCGGAATTAAGCCTGGAAGCAACGGAAATCGGTTCTCTCTGCTCCTTCATCGATGAAATTTTAGTGGCGGGGGAATGTTGGAGGAGACCATCGTCGTTGGAAGACGGCGGAGGAGGAGTAGACCACATGGTGCTATTCAGCCATTCCGGTACCTTTTTCCTCACCATCTCTAGCGTTTGATGGATCGATCAATCGATTTAGTTTCCCAAGTTTCGAGAAGATTCAATTCGAGCGAGAAAGAGAGAGAAAGGTTCAGCGAGTCGGTGATTTTGGTAATCGCGAAGTTCGTAATAAGTTTCTCTTCAGAAAGAGAGAGAGTAAATGAAGAGGTCACGGACAAACTAATATTTATTAATAAATTAAATATACCCAACATTTCTGTTTCCTTACATATTTATCTCTTTATTTTTATTGATTCAAAATTTCCCTATTATTTGATTGGGAAATGCTGAAAATTAAAAACCATACTAAGTTTTGCAGTATTAGTTTATTAGATTTTAAATGATCTAGGAAAAATATTTCTTAAAAAAACTGGTATTCTATAAATTATTTTAGTGAAGGTAATAACATAAATCAAAAATAACTATGATCTAACATAAAAATTTTAAAAAGTGATATACAAAGACACAGCTTAATCATCAAAAGTGATGGACCCAGTTAACCTTGGCGAGTGGTAGTTGTTCTTATGTGATAGCTGTGCTTCATATACAACCCCATGTGTTTCATTGCCTTCAATCATACATTTGTATATTGTATATAATTTTTTTTTTGGAATCTTCCATCTCAAAAGCACAGGTATTCCACCTGAGTCTTCTATTTCACTTACAGGGCTATGGAGATCTTTGTCAGACTCTAATTTTCCATCTCATAAGCGCCATCAATGAACAAAATTTCTCTGCAGTTGAAGGCTGGGATGTTACAGAACATCAAGTTCTTCTTAATTACTAATGGTCAACTACATCACCAATAATCATCACACGAGCAACCTCCATCTTTGAAATGATGAAACTGCCTTGCATCTCTCAGCACAATATCTCTTTGGCTGATCTTACTTACATATTTCATTAAAGAATGACAATCTCCGCAGATTCTAAGGTTCTTAACGATCCTCACTGCGGTTCCAGGAGCAGTTCTAAGAAGCCCAAGTGTAAGAGCCAGTTTCTCACTGTGGATTCCCGTAACAATTTCCTTGTCTTCTTCTTCAATGTCATGAATCGACCAATCAGCTCCTGGAACGTATCCTCTCTCAATAGCAAGCGATATGATCTCCTCAAGCTTCACACGTATCTCTTGTGCTTGCTTATGAGAATTATCACCTGCTGAAAATTTGTTCAGCTGACCGTACAATTCGATATAACTCCATCCCTTGCACCTTTCTTTGACTATCTTCTGCAATGGTAATCTTTTCTCTACATCTTGATTCCTCCCTTCAACTGCATATGTTTTGTCTAAGAAGATATAACTTCCACGAAGCTTTGGATCGACCTCCAACAGATTTTGCGACACAATTTCACCCCTTTTGTTACTTTTGTGAGCCTTGCAAGCACGATAGAGTGCAGCCCATGTTGTAAGATCAGGATTTATCGGCATATTCTCTATGAGCTTATGTGCTTCGTTCAACTTCCCTGCTCTACCTAACAGATCAACGACTGTTACATAATGTTTCAGCGTCGGCTCAATCTCATAGTCAAGCCTCATGCTATCGAAGAAGTTAATTCCCAAGTCTACTTCCCCTGAGTTCAAACATGCGGTAAGAACCGCAAGAAACACGACGTCGTCTGGCTTCTCTCCTGTATGCATGCCACAGATTTGAGCAATTAAATTCAACGAATCAAGGGACAGAGAAATGAGTAAAAGTCTTTAAACTAGACAAATCCTTTTACCTGAATACATCATTTCTCTGAAACAAAGGATCGCCTGTTGGAATCGTCCATGAACCGCCCAACCTTGTATCATAGCAGTCCAAGAAAGAATATCCTTATGCCTCATATTACTGAACACAGTAGCCGCACAGTCAACTTCCCCACATTTTGCATACATGTCTACGAGAGCTGTCCCTATAGCTCTATCCAATTTAATCCCATTGTCCAAAACATAACCATGAATTCTCATTCCTGACCCAAGAGCACCAGATTTTGAACATGCAGAGAGCACAGCAGCAATCGTGTACTCATTAGGCTTCATGCCCTTCTCCAGCATCTCAAAATAAGTTGAAATCGCAGATTCATAGTCGCCATATTGAGAAAACCCATTGATTAGTGTCGTCCAAGAAACAACGTTTTTCTCTGGCATTAGTTCAAAAAGCTGCCTTGCTCTGTTCAACTGTCCGCTATCCACATAACCCTTGATCAAAGTACTCCAAGATCCTGAATTTTTCTCTGGCATGGACTCAAAAAGTGTTTTAGCCATTTTCGTATCACAGGCTCGACAATACCCATTGATCAAAACATTCCATAGCAAAATACTCTCCATTTTCATTCTCTTGGGACTTTCTTCGAACACTTGGAAGGCATCTTTTAATTCTCCGGTCTTGGCGTACATGTCAACCAAAGATACCCTAACGAAGGAATCACAGTGAACGCAATTCTTCACAGTCGCTGTATGAAGAGCCATACCCAACCATCTAAACCTTAACTTAGAATTAGACTTGAGTACGAACGGAAAAGTTAGCCGATCTGGTCTCACACCAAGCCTCAACATAAGAATAAAATGACGAACCGAACACTCAAAACGAGCATTCTCCGTCAAACCACGGATCAAAGCATTGAAAACAAACAGATTCTTCTCTCTCAAGTGTCTGAATATGGAGAGGCTGTAATCCGTGGACTTGAGAAGAGAAGAGCAAGAGACCAGCTGAGAAGCGACGCGGCTACTGAGAACGTCCCGACGGAGGATCTGGGCGTGAACACGGCGGAGACGTACAGTATCTTTGCAAGCGTGAATCAGAGATATGAAGTGAGACTCGTCCGGCAAGGCTCGACGATCGGCCGGAATAGAGATCTTGGCGGGAAAAGACTTGGGTTTAAAAAGAACATAGAGAGACTTCATCGTACCCCAAAACACTCGATTTCAGATTTCGCGATTTAAACAAATGTCAGACAGTGTATGTAAACTCCGTACCACACGATATTCTTAAACCGTTTCAAACAGTTTTATTGAGTAATTTTTAAGAGTTTTTGTTTGGTTCTACAGATTTCTGCATAAGACGATAGTAGAAGAAACAGGAGGAATTAAACAGTAACTGAAAGGCTTTACTCTCCAGATTTTTACTTATTGATAAGACAAAGCAAAAAGAATGTCACTTGCTAGTAATATTCATATTCATGGTGGTCTCGCTTTGTAATAATTTCATAATTTCACAATGCAGGGAATTTAAAGAACACCAAAGAAAGGGTTGTTGATGGCGGAATTGAGCTCAGCACCAGCTGAGTTGATAATTGCTGAATCGATCTTGTCTCTTGGTAAGAACAAGAACTCTCCTCCTTCAATTTTCTCAAACCCACACAGCTCCATGAACTCTATGCCTCCTGTCAGTGAACCAACCCTCTCCTGTTTAACATTTTTCATCCCAAAGTAAGAAAATGGACTAACATTGTGTACATCGTACAATCGAATTTGTTGACTAATCATAGATGCCAAATTTTATGGATATTGTTTACCTGAAATGTCTGGTTGGTGAGTCTAATTTTCCGGAATTTCTCCTCATCTGGATTCTTAGAGACATTCCCCAGGTAAGTCAGCAGAGTTTGGAACGCTCTCTTCACTTTAGCATCGTCCTCCTGAACCAACAACAAGGTCATTTTACTGTTTTAGTCAAAGTTTACTTATGATCCTCCCACGATTTCACCCAAAATATTAGATTACACAGGTTTCCAAGAAAGTCCTTTTCCTCTTTTCCTAAATGATTTACTGACTAGATGGATAAAACTCAGGTGGGCTTATTTGTTTGCTAAGAATGCGTTGATTGATATATGTTTTATGTAGTTACCTTGTGGGTTTGCTTAAGGGACCTTAAGCATTCTCTCATCTTTTCAGTCTTTGTGGCAGGTCTAATAGGCAATGAACTCTGCCAAAAAATACACAAAAGCATGCCTTCATGAGAAAACTCAGAAATGTACATAACAGGAGATGACACATATAACTTCTGACAACTTTTTGTTTACCTTCTTCTCCTCCACGACTGGCGCTGAGGGTTTTGCAGCTGCAGGATCTTCCGGAGGCAATCCTAGCTTCCTCCTTCTTTCAGCCTGTTATAATGTAAATATGAGTCTTAAACGTCTTTGCTGAGAAACAAAAACGTAATGCCAAAAGGTATGTAAATCTACTGCATTAAAGATACCTTGTCTTCTTCAACTTTTTGACGGATCTTTTCCCTAGCCCGCCTTTCTTCTTCTTTCTCGGCTTTACGCATGGCGATTATACTGTAATATACAACCAATAAGTCACTTGAATAAATAAAACACAAATAGGAACAGAGGTGACATCATAAACAGAAGGAACAAACCGTTTTCTTTCGTTATCTTCTTCCATCCGCTTTGCTTCTAGGAGTTCCTTGCCAATCCTAATTCGCTCCTGCACCAGATACTGACATGTTAAAAGATGATAACAAACAAGTGTTTACAGTGTTAACCATGGAACTATCAGTATCTAACACATTCTACAAGCACATCCTGACTGTAGTACCAAAAGTACTACGATTTAGATACATGCACAGTAATTACAGCCACTAGAGCTTAAATCATGTGCATCCCTATTTGCAGGGAATGCACTCAGGAGTATAGAGCAGAATACTTAATTTTAACAGAAGAAAGTATAATCATGGTTGTATCATCATACGACAAGTAATTATAGATAGCAAAATTTTAAAAAGGAGCAACAGGAAACCTTCTCTCTTTCACGTTCCATCCGTTTTTCTTCCTCTTCTTTCTTCTTCCGCGCACGTTCCCTGAGATGTGGAATAACAAAAAATTAAAAATTATTTAATCGGACTTTATAAATTATAATTTTCCAGGAGTATTATAGAAATTTGGCGGTTAGCAAGTAAAAATCAAAGTGTAGACATTTGTCATGCTACTAGTTTGAAGAAGAAGTCATGGAATGCATGATAAAAGTGTAATCTCATAGGTGCACGCTACAAAAGAAAATGAGCATGGAGAGAGAAACGGAATACTCATAGAACCTTAATTCTTGCGCTTTTATCTTCACTTCTTCTGGCGTAAGAGCAGGTTTAGGAGGCCCAACATTAGAGTTAGCAGGTACCTAGGCAAACAGTCAACAACATAGACATTATAGTAAGTGAAGCAATGAAGTAACTTTAAGACCACATTACATGCCTAATACAGCATGATATAAGATGATTGAAAACCGAAATAGACAGATAATGTGACATAAAAATTGGCACATCCAGCAAAAACCAAACACTTTTCACGTTGAGAGAAGAACTAAACACCGAGAATCGGAGTGCAATTATAAAGAAGCAAAACAGTACAGAACGGACATTCTGCTGAAAACAAAACTATTGACGAGAGACTCACCTTTGGCATTTCATCTACGTCAGGATCATTCTCATGCTCCACCACCCAATTAACTGCAGCCTCGAGACTGGCATTACCTGATGGAATGAAATTCAAATTATGTTACACAAAAAGAAACGGAGAAGAATATCACAACGTATAAAAGAACTTCTAGATTCAGATGAACTAGCATACTAAATTGTATAAACTGACATCAGAGCAAAGATTAACAAAGAACAAAAGAGAAACAAGAAACATATCTCATTATGTAACATGACCTCAGAATTCATATGACGAACACAACATGCTGATAGGACATACAACTTCACACTAAAATTTTACCAGAGTAGTGGAGTGCTCGGGTAGCACGAGCTTTAGGGAATCCCATTGCTTCAAGTTCCTCGAGAATGTTTTTGTCAACGTCTGGAACAATCATTTCTGCAGGAAAGAGATAGAGACCATTAGAAACAATTTTACGATTCACATTCAGAAACTCGAGCAATACATATGCGTAAACATGGCACTGTACCTTCAGCAGCATCTCCACTACCACTAGAACCATCGGGGATGTCGATGTCCATAGCAGCTTTTGGAGCTTCCAAGCTGATGGGCTTTACAGTCTCCAATGTCTTATCTACAAACTCAGTATGCCCTGTTCTTTTTGTATGCAAATCGCTTTCCTTTACATACATTGTATAAGAAGGAGACAAGCAATTAGAAATAATATGCAAATTTTTCTTTACCAGTCTATGGACACAGTAGAGAATATCTCAGTGATCTTTAAGACACAACTTTTGGTTCCACAAGCAATAAAACCGAGGAATTCTAATAAAAGCGCCAAATCAGATCAGTTTGACCAGACAATAAGAAAACGAAAACCCCAACATAATTGAGATCTGAAAACAACGTGGAGCAGAAAATCAAGAATAGCAGCATAAAAAATTCAACTTCACGTTTCGTATTGAAGCCTAAACAGCGGGAAACACATGAAAAAGAGACAATTTCCTTCAAAACTCAAGTCAAAATCCATCAACTCGAAACCATAGAGCCACTAAAAGTTCTAAAATTCGCATCAAATCGAGATCGCAGAGTCAAAACCGTTTAAAGACTGAAGAAAGAACTAAATTACATGTATTCAACTCGAAACTTGAGAAAGAAAAAGAGATCTGCGAGTAACTTCTAATCACCACCAACAAAAGCCGACTAAAAACTAATCACGAACAAAGAAAAGAAATTGAGCGATGAAATTCGAAGATCCGTACGGTTTTAGAGCGACAAGGCTTGCTGCAAGTAGTGCAAACGAGATTGAGTACCGCCTCAGTGGACTCGGCGAAATTGGAGTGAGAGGTGAGCTCGGCGTGCTCCTGAGCCTCCTCCACAGACTTCAGCAACGTACCGCAATCGCCACACTTGAGCGATACTCCTGCCATGGCTACAATCGAGAATCGAGAATTGAGAATTGAGAATTGGGAAGACTCGAACTCGATGTCTTTCCCTTTAATTGGGAAGTCCGTCCGTTGCTTGGGGAGAGAGGCCCGGTTCAATCGTTTCCACTGCCGGTTAATAATTCGATTCCATCGGTTAAGTTTCGATACCCAAGTATTGGTTTGTTAACAGAAATTTCAGTTAGGATCATGCTTCCAAAGAGATCACACCAGTGTTATCTTGGCTTTTGTTATGGGAATTAGCTCATTTAATTCCCGAACTATTTGCAATGAGAATTTTTATTCCTCAACTATCACTTACTCACTTTAATTCCTCAAGTGCGAGTTGAGCGCAAAATTATGATTAAAAAGTCAAATTTTCGAAAATCAACATACAATAT
>OVBJ01001094.1:0-34422 GCA_900406535.1 Noccaea bulbosa
AATACGTGAAAACGATGGTTAGATTGCGCCAAAAACGCAATACATCAATATGTCACCCATTCCATCATGGATCTCTTCATTACATCTCTTAACAACATTGTATGATCACTCTCCCTATCTATACTAATACATATATAAAGATTACCAAGAGGTTTTGGGCCGAGGCTGATAAACCCTTTACGCTGGAAACCACAACATGTTATCTTATATGACTTCTAGGCTTTGCCTAAGAAACTTTTCCAGGATGAACTAACGACACTTGGTTATATATCTCTTACTTACTAAGAACAAATGGGCTTTTCCTTCACAGAAAGATGGAAGGGATCCAACTTGTAGGTCCAATACCATTCTTCCTCTTCAGCCATATTCAGTTGCAGATTGTGTGAGTAATACAAAACATAAAACTATGATTGGGGATTCAACTCAAAATTGTAAAATCTCTACTGATATTTTTTTGTTTTGGTTTACTTGCAGTAACTTAAAGTGCAATAAGATAAACGAAACTTTGGACTTTGGTACCATTAATAGCAGCCAGTTGGAGTTTGTGGATTTACAACACAATAATATAACTGACTATAAACCACCAACTAATAAACGCATCAAAGTAATGTAAGTACGGTGGTCTCAACTCAACTTTTTTTTTTTCATCAAACAGTTACTTATGCATGTTTATATTTCAATAGATTGGCGAATAATCCTGTATGCCAGAAGGTGGGGAACGAACCGAAATATGTTCATAAATCCAGCAAAATTTCTCATATTTTTTATCACCCAAAAAAATTGTTCTGATATAAGGTAATGATATCTTCCGACATCATTTCTATCTCCAGGATGCTCCATCATTGCTTCCTTTCATGAAGATGAAATTGAAATTTTTTTTTGAGTATAGGAGACTTAAAAACAAAAAAACGCTCTTTCTTTATTTTATTTGTATGCGATCCACGAGTAACTGATATATGTAAGATATAGCAAAACAGTCTTGTGAAAAAAAACATATAGAGAAATAAACTTGCTTGCGGAACAAACTAGATCTTGCAAACTCTATATCTTCAAAGAAAACAAGCTGACAATGTGTAGCTAGTCAAAAGCTTTATATCTCAACATAATAGCCACAGAAAAACCTAAAACATGAAAAACGATTAAAAGAAGAAAGATAGACTTGGATTATCAGATAGATAAGGCCATAAATTAGCCATATGTGCTTGTGCTTGGTGCTTTCCTTTGGCGTCCTCCAGGAAGGGAATCAACACTGTTAGATATTTGAGCCAAACTTGGAACATAATTTAGAAGAACAGAGCAAGATGGTATGGAAACTCCACCAAGATTTTCCACTTGTGTGTGATAATAATTGTTTCCCACAATGTGTAAGATGTTGTCGAGGCCCAAATACACTACAACATTGTTCTGCTCGTCTGCCAAGAAACTCACCCCTTGAGAAAAATTATATACATTGGACTTATCCTTATAATTTCTATTTGACTCTGCTACGGAATTTCTCCATGACATGACTGTTCCAACACTACTAGTTGTTGCCACCCATACTTTGAAATGACCATTGCGTGCATATGGAGATAAAATAGTACCCTTAACAGACAAAGCTGCTCTTCTCCAACCACTGATAAAGACGCATTCCCAAAAGGAAACGGATGAGGTAAAGACTGAGTTTGGAACATCTCTGCTGAAAAATCGAAACTTAGTAAGAAATCACCAAATGGCCTTCTTGTTGCAACCCAATAAGTATTTCCTTTAACACATATGCCGCGACGATGTTTATCTAAAACCCACTCGGTAGCCACACCAAGCACTCTCCACGAATTAGAGGCCAAGTCATAAATCTCCTACTCATTCTTCCTAACATGATCTTGACCATCCACCCTCAAGATCTTGTACGATTTGTCGCTGTCGTAACCGAGAGCATAGTAGTCGGTTATCTTGTAGCTTTCTCTAGGTTTGATCCAATTGGTTTCCCCTGAGCATGGATTCCAAACCACGAGTCTATTGTCCAGCGTGGTGCACAGCAATAAGCCGTCGCAGTGAAAGAAGTTACGTATATCAACTTCTGAAGAGTTCTGATCTTTAAGGTTGAATTGATTCCCTACCTTAGCAGATGGAGCATAATTGTCGTAGATTCCATGGAGATTGACCTTAAGTAAACAAACCCTATAAACCATCAACATGATGAACATAGACTCCTCCTTTGGTGCATTAGTAGAGTGCTTCTTAGCAAAGCTCCTAGATTTCAACAGAGTGTTCCATTGTTTCGATGTTGATCGAAATCGAGCTATAGATTTAGCCGGAACCCTAGAGAAAATCTCCTCTATCAAATCCAACGAAAGGTCTCTTCCGTCCATATTAGCCATATTGTGATTGAATAACTTGATTTGTCAGTCAAATTTCAGAAATCTGTGGTTATATATGATCAGAATACGGAGCGAGAGATAGAGCAAGCAACAAACGACAAAGACCTAAACCCTAATCACTAGTTATATACAGGGGCTCTGTTTTCTATATAAAAACACATATCCTTTGTAGAAGAATAATTACTAGCGAGATTTGTTAATATAGCCTATTTGTTACAAATTGTCTCCTCGGTATTATTTGACTATTTGACGCATTACAACTACATTTACAAGCTGAACCTCTTCAAAGAAACAAACTAATGACAAAGTGTATCTACATAAAAGCTTTATACCTCAGCATAATAACTACAATGATGGTTCACTGTCACACTATTTACTCTCAATTCTGAATAGTAGTACTATACAAAAAAAAAAAAAACGATTATGTTTTGTGGATCCAGAATTCTTTTGCGTTCTAATATAAAAATCAAAAACATATTAAATTAAAAAAAAAAAAAATAGACAAAAGAAAATAAACACAAAGGAAGTCTTGCACGTAGCGCAGGGTAATTCAATGTTAATGAAATATAAAACCGGAAAGAAACAAGACAATAATAAACCTAAAAGTTCCTAAAGAAACACAAGGAAAAAGAGACTTAGATAGATTAGTTGACAATTACAAGTCACTAGCTTTGTGCTTTCCTTTTGCGTCGTCTTTCAAGAGGTGTCCCTTGTTGGATATGAACCAAACTTGGAACATAATTCAAAAGAACTGAGGAAGGTGATATGCATTTAGAATCCCCACCAAGATGATACTCTTTTATGCGTTTATTTTCTCGCACAACGTCTAAGATGTTGTCGGGGTTCAAATACAATACAACTTTGTTCTGCTCGTCCGCCAAGAAACTCATCCTCCCTTTATAAAAGTTACGTAGATAATCCTGCTCTTTCTTATAATTCTCTATCACTGCTATAGACTTGTTCCATGATCCGGTACTAGTTCTCACCCATACTTGTAAACAAGGATATGTCTCCTCATTCATCCCAAATCTTTCAACCAACATACTACCTAACAGACAAAGCTGCTCTTCTCTAACCACTGATAAAGCCGATATACTATACGGAAAAGGATGAGGAAGAGACAGACTTTGAAACTTCTCTGTTGAAAAATCAAAACTTAGTAAGAAATCAGCATCTGGTCCTCTAGTTGCTGGAGTAGCAACCCAGTAAGTAACCCCCTTCACAGATATGCCACGACGATATAGTGCTAAAAACCAATCAGTAGCCACACCAAGAACTCTCCACGAACTAGAGGTCAAGTCATAAATCTCGTACTCATTCTTGATTGGTATATCTTGACGATCCACCCTCAAGATTTTGTATTGCTTGCATGAGGATTTGTTGTCGTAACCGAGAGCATAGTAGTCGGTTTCCTTGTAGTTGTCTCTAGGTTCAATCCACTTGGTTTCCCCTGAACATGGATTCCAAAGCACGAGTCTCTTGTTTTCGGTGGTGCATAACAATAAGCCGTCGCAGTGAAAGACGTTAAGTATATCGACTTGTGAAGAAGAATAAGAACCAGGATTTTTAAGGTAGAATGGAGTTACTGCCTTAACAGATGGAACAACTTTGTTGTCACCGAGATTGATCCTCACTAAGCAAACCCTAGAATGAATCAACGTTATAATTAGAGATTCCTTCTTTGGTGCATTAACAGAATGCGTCTTAGCAAAGCTACCAGATTTCATCAGTGTTCCATTGTTTTGATGTTGATCGCAATTGTGCTAGGGATTTAGCAGGAACCCTAGAGAGTATATCCTCTACCAAATCCTCAGGAAGGCTTCTCCACTCCATAGAGACTTGTGATTAAATAACTTTACAAATAAATAAAAAAATCCTCTACTAGTACTATGTATGTCTACAATATGAGAGCGAGAGATGGAGAAAGAGAGAAAGAGCAAGCTTACAGCCGAGAAAGACCTAATTCCCACCTTTATAAAAACAAAACAGACCTAATTCCCAATTATATATGGGTTTCCTATATTTGCACTAATAATGAAAATACGCTATTTGATTTTTTAGGCAACGGGTAATAAATGACAAATATGTTAAAAATAAATCTATATAACTTGTGTCATAAGGAAACGATACCATTACTGTTTCAAACTCTGGAGACTGAAGTTGTATAAAAAAGCTATTTTTATCGAAGTATGAGTTCTTTTTAGTGATGCTTTGAAGTTTGATCAAAGTTTTTTTGTTTTTTAACATACTGTATTTGTCATTTTTTACCCGTTGCCTAACAACTCCACGTTTCTTTTTTACAAAAACGTGATTCTAGTTTTCCGTGAAAGTACCAATATTGGTTCTAGACTGCTTTAGTGAGAGGTCCCAATATTCATGCGTTCTTCTTCGGGAAGATTCACAAGAATGTTCACTTCGACAACTAAACATCGTGAAGATCCAAGAAAGAAAATTTCAAATTAGCTTCATGTACGAGAGTTAAACCTTAGGTTTAGGGTCGAATATATAAGTTTTTTTTTGTGGCTAAAAAGTAAGTGTTAATATTTTTGAGCCGCAAAAAAAGAGTCCGTAATTCTTAAAACTTAAAAGAGATAAAAACTGGAAAAAAAAAAAAAAAAAAAAAAAAAAAAAAAAAAAAAAAAAAGGGGGGGGGNGGGTATATATGGTGGAGTTGTCTATAGTAGTAGCAGCATTGGATCAGCACAATTGGATTTAGGATCAGCATTGATTTTGTGAATTGTTTCCTGAAGTGCAAGGATCTTAAAACTTGCATAATCCGGCTTTTTGAGAGAAGTAAAGTCAATCTTCTTGAGCATACATAGATAGACAGTAGTTAACTTATGGAGAATCATCAGAGCTGTGATATGCTTTCAGATTAAACATTTTGATTCTGTAACCAATTTAACATTCTCTCAAGTATAAGTAGAGGAAAAAAGATGTCAACGTTCTGCATATTTTGTTACTGTTTCTTTGTTCTTATGCACTGAAGTTTGGTTGCAGCTACCTAATAGCAGCAATGGGGTTGCAACTCTTATGGAGTTTCGGTCTCGCGATACTAGACACCTTCGCGTTAGTGCGAAAGAAAACGCTTCTTAGCCCTGTTTTAGTCTTTCTCTCTAGTAAATGAGAACAAGAATCACCAATACCATCTTGTATGTTTTGCTCCGGTTTTCAGGTAACGGCGACATTGTCTCTAGCGGGTGCTTCCTCCCTAGCGGGGATAAACGGTTTTATACTTTGGAGATTTAGGAAGCTGCAGTTTTAAAGCACAGTGTTGGAGGTGTCAACTCTCTGTTGCTTTAGCTTTCCTTTGTTGGATCACAATCGCTACTTCTTCACTTACCAACTTTGGTTACTTGCTTCTGGCTAATTAAACACACAACAAAAGGTTAACACTTTCTTGTACAATTTACATATATGTACTCATTAGACAAAAACTCATTTTGAGATTTTTGATTATTTACTTTGTTAATACCGAATTTTACACCATTTTTTGAACACAATGTCACAGCATTTTCTATTTTGTTAGAGATTTCATGTTTATGTAAATTTAACATATTTTTTCAATAGAGCTAAAATGCTATTTTTCTTTTATGTTTCGTCTGTAGATTTTAATCATGGATAAATAATACTATAATAGATATATCTTGGAGGTTTGTTTGAAGAAAACTAAAATATGATACAAATGAAGTAAAATTCGGTTGGTGGTTGGGTTTTTGCCTTGCTTTGAAGCTAAAAGATGTCAAAGATCCAACGGGTGGGAACTAATGAGTTTAAAAATGAACGACAAAGATGCTTCTTGCAGGACCCACTAAGGACCACAAAGTACTTTTCTTTTTTCTTTTCAATTCCACTCCCTGCGTTTTGTGATTCCTCAACATTTGGTACACTACATTTTTGAATTTAACTATCTCCACCTCTGCATTATTTGATCAAGAAGAATTCACAAATTTCTCAGACGTTTTATTCAAAAACTGAACCTAAGAATTACAAAGCTTAATACTTGAAAACGGAAGAATCACAAAATTTGCTATCTCCCCCAAAACTTATAGAGTAAAATAGGTAAAGAAAAATCTGAAGGAAACAAAATTCCAACCAAGTTGTTCAGAATCATTTAGCTGTTCCCTGGTCTGTTTCTGGCGACAGGCTTTGGTTCCTGGCTTGCTACATAAACTTCAAGGATTCGGAATCTAAAAGCTTATACCTCTTTCTTGAGCATTCTTCTTCCACATGTTCTTGCTCTTCCTTAACAGATGAAGAAGAGTTGATTTCCACTACACCGCGGCACACCTGTTCCGGCTCCTGCTGCTGCACATGAGTCGACGAACCGTCTCTAAAGCTACAAACCTCCACTAAACGATGCCCCTAAATCCAGTTGTGCTGATCCAATGCTGCTACTACTATGGACAACTCCACCATACCCTCCTTGAGGAAAGTTTGAAAGTTATAAGAATAATTTTTTTTATCAATTCAAAGTCTTGGTAATTATCAAAAGACGAACATTACACTGAAAGTTTCAGCTACACAGAATCAGCTAAAGCATGGCCAGAGATTGGCCAAAGAGAACTTCTGGGCCTCAGAGTTCCAAGCATCTCCGATATAATTCCATTCCCATAACCAAAGTAATCTAAAATCAATCTCAAACAAAAGCTCAGTTTCACTGGATTTACAATTTCAATCCCTAATCCCATGTAAAAAGAAAATATCACCAGAAAGTCTTCATTTAGAGTTGTATCTCCCTCCTCTCAAAGTTGTTCCTCTCGATCCTGCTGACGATACGTTTCGATGCATCCTCTTCTCTCTTCCACTGGCGGACGAGGAAGCTGGAACGCAGTGCCTGGACCTTTGATTTTCTTGTTGTTCAACGCAATAGAGACTGTTAATCTCTCGATCCTCTTCTTATTCTTTAAGTAAACTGAAAGTATTTCTCTGCGACCTAGGGCCTCTCTGGTTTTAACTTGGCTTTGAAATTGACACAACATCCTGAGAAGAAAAGATTAAGGCATTTAATTTCATCAAACCTATACATCTCTCTATCCTCAATTATAATATTCACAAGTATTTTTACGTTGTTAGCAGAGTTGATGATAGTTCCTGGATATCACGAATAAGCTCCACCTTCTGTTAGGAAGAAGAAAACAACTCGGATTAAAACCATCAAAGTGGTATAATAATGTAAGACCAACCTTAATGTCTCTGACCAAGAACTCGCGATGCCCTTCCACATGATTCCAAACGGCTGCACCAGCCCACCTCTTGCGCGATACTGCACATTCAAGCCAAGAAAGCTCGCGTAAGACATGAATCACAAAACGAATTACTGCAAATAAAACAAATCCAAATCAGAGCTGGTTTACACGAACAGAGCACCGAAATCAGCATTTGTAGCATACGAACCAGAAATCCCAGTGGATCATCGATCAAGGAAATGATCAATAACCATCGCAACATGAACACCGTCCTTCACCAAAAATAAAACAATCACACTAAATGTATTGAGAAAACGAGCGGAATCAGCATTTGTTGCACACGCACCAGAAATTCCAGTCAATAATCATCGCAGCATGTCAACATCCATAAATCAATGGTTTGAAATCCACAAACAGAAGAAAATTTTGCAGTAAATCTGTCATGAAAACGATCGGAATTAGCAATCGCGTCATGAAACCCAATCAATCGACCAAGACTAATCGGAAGAACACAAAGCAAATCATCAACAAAACCTCAAATTCTCAGTTTCGATTCGATTCGTCAGCAAATCTGGCTAGAAAACCACGAAATCGGCTAAACCTAAGATCATCGGAGGTTCCACAACTTCAGTTTCCACCAGAAAACACCGATCAGAAACTCGAATCCGCCAGTTCTCCGCGAAGAACGCACAGTCAAAATCAAAAGAGAAATGCGAAACGAAACTTACCGTTGCTCATCACGAAACTATATTCCTCATACGACTCGACGTTTCCCCTGTAGAAATTTTTGTCTTTCTTCGACCTGAACACCACCAATTCCGCCATGCCTGCTCGGAGCTCTGTAACCGTTTTCTTTGTCTAGAGAGTTGTTTTTACAGACTGGCGTGTGGGTGTGCCTTCATATAGCCCCTTCCGAGGGAAATGCTTTAGCAATTTCTTCTCCCGCAGATTACAAATGTTTGAATTTTGTTTTTTTTTTTTTTTTTTTTTTTTNAGTTATATTCGAGCATGTTATTTTGAATTTCTGGGTTATTTGTTAATCAGTCCGGTTCAATTGAATTCTACTTGGTATAGGACATAATTAAGAACCGTCGGTTTAGAACTAAACTCCGGTTCACATTGAAATTAGAATTTCATTTACATTCACAAGCAAAAAAAAAATAAAAAATAAAAAAATACTCAACCAAAAGATGTTTTCTCGCAATCTCTGACCGGAAATCTTTTAGCTGCGTGCAGCTCTTTTCCGGCCACGGCCATGGCTGCTTGTTGTTGCCTTCTTTAAGACTTCTTCCTCACTCTGCTCATTATCACTTCCTCCACTCTCACCTTTGTCTGTTGACTCTTCTTCCTCTTCAACTCCTCTCCCTGAATCTTCTTTGTCCCTTAGTGCTCTGAGTTTTGCCTTCTTTGCATTTAACAGAGAAAGAAACTGCGTTGACAAAAAAAAAAAAAGGACTAAGCATGACTGTATCCTTTCACAGAGACTACTCAGCCACAAAAGAGAAGCAACAAATAGACTATGAAAAAGCCAACGAGATTCTAGTTTAAGCAAGAAGGATACAGTATATAATCACATGCCTTTGCATAAGTTGCATCCTCAAACTCTGTTTTCTCGTTGCAGAGTTTTTCACCTTGCACTAAGCATTTCTCGGCTTCACTTTTCATCTTCTCAAACGATCTCGTCTTGTTCACAACTTCTTCCTGTGGAGTTTATATCAAGGATAATTTAGGTAATCACCAAGTGTTAATTGAGAGATTGTCATCTCTTCCAAAGACGAATAAATATGCCAATGCTAAGACACATAGATCAAACAACTTAAGGTCTCTTCCATCATATTTTGATAGCCTTTTCAATCTCAAGCGTAGAGACGTACACTTAGCCTTATATTAGCCTCCATAAGAAAGTCCAAAATACCGACTGTGCTCTTCTTGCTGTCCTGTGATGGTTTGCATTTCCATCGCCATTCGAGTTTAGTCCCTTCTTTCTCAAACGTCCAAGAGAGCTGTGTAACCAAACACAGTGAGAGACAAGTCAACATCCAAAATCTCAGCCTTACTCGAGAGCATCAAGAACCCATTTCTCCAGAAAACAAGACCCAATAACAAAGGAATCTAAAGCTCAGTTACTTGATGATTCCTTCTAGGCTTAGAATTATCAAAAGACGATCATTACAGTGAAAGTTTCAGAGTTATTTCTATATGACTCCTCAACTACAAATGTGTTCAAAAACTTGCCTAACCCAGAAATAGCTACACAGAATCAGCCAAAGCATCCAAAGTTTGGTCAAGTGAGGTTACATGCGAAATGAAACTGGCAAGTTTCTTAAGAGAATTGAGATCATCAAAGCGTAAACATTCGAACTTACCCGTTTACATCCCTCAATAGCATCGGAGAAACTGTAAATTGAATGGGGTTGCTGAAACCCTAAGTACTGCTCGGCGAGCTCGAGATACTCCGATACCGGCTGGTCCCATTGTGCAGCCCGATCCGCAACCTCCTCCTCAGTCGCTTCAATTCAAAAAACCAACAAAAAGAAAATCAAAATTCGAAAGCTTAAACGACAGTACGAAATTTGGGGGTTTTTTCTTTTACCGTTGCAAACCCAAGAGGATGAGCCATCGGTGACGGAGATATCGAAACGAGATTGGTGCCAAGTGCCTTTGACGAATATCGGATCGGCGCCGGAGATTTCAAGCCGGAGACATGTGTGCTTCGTTCTCTCCGATTCAACCATTGCTTTCAATCAAATCGTCGTCGTCGGCGATTTGGAGTCACTCCTCCGTCAAACAGTCACGGTAATGTTAATTTGTTTGTTTTTGCTTACGTGGATGCTGAGTCAGCTTCGGTGTTACTTAAGCTCTTGGTTCATTAAATCGTTACTTTTCATATTGGCAAACAAGCTCATTATAAAATTGAGGACTATCTAATTTGTTTTGCAAATATTTGTCCCTTTTCAAACATCCTCGTTTTATTTTCACTTAAAAAGTTAGAATAAATCTTATGCTATAAGAAGAAAAAAACTAAAACTCAATGTTTTTTTTTTTGTGCAAGTGGTAAACTCAATGTTTATGTTGCATAGACTATACATTATACATTGATCCTAGATAATTACACTTTCAATCCAAGAACAATGAACAATGAACGTAAGAGTTTTTGGAATTGTTACGGTTTGTGTAATGTACATAAAATTAAGTTTTATTCATGCTAATTTTGTGTTCTTATACGTAATAATGATGTCACTGAATCTTAATTAACACAATAGTTGTAGTTACATACAAACATTTGCCGTACATTAAATGGTGGTAGCTAGTTGTGCTTCTTTGAAAATGAGTTGTAGACAAAATCTTTAGATTATCTAACCACTTCCATTTTGTCGAAATGGTATCACGCGCGCTTAAAACCAATAGAAAAACTTGGTGATTAACTATACTAATCTTAGAAAAGTTAGTCGAATATTAAAAATTCGGATTACTCTCTAAGAAAAAAAAAAAATACCTTTGCGCTGAGTCTACTATCTAGTGCTACTAACAAATGTGTCTTCGTAGTAGTCACGAAAGACTTGTATACGTTTGTGGTTTGTTGGATATTAAGTTTCATTTAAAGGTTGGAAAATTCTTATAGAAATTGCGATCATTTTATAATACACGGATGGAGGAAATATCAATTCTATAATTTGACGGCATATGAAGACAAATACTATACAAAAACGTCAACCCGTAAGACTAATTATTATGCTAACTTGGACGTATATATGTTCCAAACTAAAATACTGTATTTTGTGAAAAGAAAAAAATTATGATTGTTTTTCTGTAACCTTCTTTAGGAATTATTATTATTATGGTTTGGCTATAGACAAATGGGACCGACCCACTTATTTGTTGGATAGTCTTTCTTTTACTCCACTCAGCGCATACCTCTATCACACACAGCTCAATCCTCCCACGTCTTCTTCGGACAATCCCATTTATGACCTTGACAACTGAGTTTGACCATCATATAAACAAGGGCATATCAGGAATATACACGTCATGAGATGCTTATCTTAAACTTAAATTAATAATCAAGGGTGGTGGGAAGAGTTTTTCAATAAGGGTTTAGGTGTAGGATAATCAAAAATCAATGAGCAATAAATAAGATTGGATGCAACGCCAATAAGGATGCTATGTCTTTTCTAATTATCACTTTATTTGTTTCTTTTTATATTTGTTCAGTTAAAGGATTCATTGCTAAGTCCAAAATCACGTTTGTATACCAATAAAGTAATTTGTGAGGCAATGCTTTGGTTGTTGATTGAATGATTGGTGGTTCTATGTTGTAGTTATGTGTGTGCTTTTGATATGATTATAGACGATAGATAAAATATCTTATACAAAAAAAAAAAAAAAAGATCTTAGTAAATACATGACCCAAATTTTATTTTATTTTTGTTGTAAATGAACAAAATACAACAGATGTACTTTGACTACTTGCACAAAAATACTATAGTTGTAGCTAAACTTAAATTGGAGGTATGGGAAATAATAGTTTGATATCTTGTCCTTTTATGCAATCTTAATGATTGTGTGGAAATATTCAATATAGTTCACATATATGATGAGAAATTTGCATAATTGCTGAAAAAACTTGTCCCACACTGACTTGAAAGCTATTTTGATTCTTGAATTTAAATTATAATATTACGATTAGAAACCAAACCTTTGTAGTTTACTGCTTATGTTATGCTTATCGATGCTGGTGAAAACTTACAAGATCATGAATCAATCTTTACAAATACATGGATTTCCGATGTATAATGTATTATGAACAACCGATGGAAAGTATATGATATAAAAATAGTTAAACAATCATTCAAAGATGTAAGACATCAACACATATACGATTCGTATTTTATCAACCAACTTAGGAAGTATATAAAAATTATGCAGTAAACCTACTTTTTATTAAGTTGGTAAAAAACAAATGTTTATTTAGTGGAAGCACTAAGAGAGAGAGCCGTCAAGTAACGGCGTTAGCACCGACGAGGAAGGAGATGGTATAAAATAATACATACCAACAACATAAATTGCGAAGTATCATCATCATTATCATCATCAATCTCACAAGTCAGAAACAAACACACAGAAGAGATAGAGAGAGAAAGAGCGGTTACATAGTTTCTCTCGCCTATCACGAGAACAATGGGTGAGCAAAAACAATCTTCTACTTCGATATCATCTATTAAATTGCGTTTTCCTTTATCTGCTTCGTTTCTTGATTGCGACTGATGATCGTAGTTTCACTGAGGTCACTTCTTTATCTGAGAATCCTCTTTGTCTCTCTACATTTCATTTTTATAAAAGCTTGTTTTGTTTTGATTCCGACAAAATTTAGGAAAATCGCTCTGGTTAGGCAGGTTAGCATCGAAATGAAGGAAACTTGACAATTTTTTAGCTGCATGTTCATTTTTGTTTAAATGCAAGAAGCATCGGCTTGTTAAATTGAGTTTCTCATTGTTAAATTTGGTTTTCAGCTTCTGTGTTTTGCTTAATTAAATTTAGTTTTTCTTTTTGGAACGATAATTAAAAATTAGTTGTGACAAAGAAAGTCCCAAAGTTTATGTTTTGGTCCAAGCCATGATGAACAAAGTATCTTTTCTTGGCTGATCCTTCTTGACTATGCAAAAAAGAGTTTGGCCGTGTGTATACAGTTTAATATATTAATTTATCCTTTAAAGAAATTGAAACAACGATTGATTATTATTATTTTACTTGTGTATGCTTGATTATGCTTTACAATTACTATATTGTTTTCCTTTGATACAAAAGCTGTATTTGTCTTTGAGGTCCCACGTTTGGTTAGCCTAATGCTTTTTAGGGAATAATTCAGATGGTTTGTTGAATTCTTGGTCATCATTCGTAACTAAACATACTTTAGTTTTATTAATAAGTTGTATCTATTATATGTCTGTGATTATAAAGAGGCATAGTATAGTTTCTTGTGTTGAGTATACCAAACATATCATACTGAATCATATCTTTAAGGCACTTGCAAGGTAATGGTTTCATATGAGTAATATGATCCTAACTTTTGCAAAACTTATATCCATTTTTACTAATATGATTGGTGTTTTGTGACAGATATCTGTATGGACAAGGAGCCAGATGGTGTTGTGGTCTATGCTAATGGTGATTCTTGTAATCCAATTCAAGAAAATGTCTCTGTGCTGCCTCCTTTAGATTCAGTACCGCGCGATGACGACGAAGCTACTGCGAATACAGAGCTCCAATATGCAGAGGAGAACATCGAAGTGAAAGAATATGATGTTAAAGAGTGTACAAGCGAGATCCCAGTTGGTAAGCCATCAGAAGAAGACGACGATATCGAGATAGCTGGAGGTTCTAAAACTGTACATAAGTCGGCTTTACCTGCGAAACACGGTTCGAAAACGGGTCGTGGGAGTAACAAAATAAGGAACACCGTTCCACAGCCGTTTGCTTTAGCTACTGAGAAGCGTGCTTCATCCGCAACACGTTTGTTTGCTGGTGAATCTCATGAAGTGGTAGCGGCTGTGTCTAAAGTGTTTCCGGATGGGTATAGTAAAGTACAAAATCATGCCACAAAGGTCAGATTTGTATGGTGTTTTATACGAATCTTTACTCTTCTTGAATCGCAGTTGCTTATGTCTAACCGTATTATTGCGACTTTCAGGTACCTAGGAAACCATTGCAGCCAAAGAACAAGAAGCTTTCTGATGAGGAAGATTCTTGCTCTGTTGCTTCTTAGTATGTTTCCTTCTCTAAAAAGTTTATTTGTTTGGTTTCCTGAAACATGTGTGGTAATATCAAGTCTTGCATTATTGTTGACAGCGCTACATCGGCTGCAAAGTCTTCTAAATCAAGAACTATTGTCACCGTAGCTCCTTCGTTTCGATCCACCGAACGAGCAGAGAAGCGGAAGGAGGTTACATTTTTTGTTCTTTTTAGTTACTTGTTTTTAACGTTTCCACTTTAAGAAGTTTTTGTTACACGTCGTGCCATTGGTTTTAATTGATTGATGTTCTTCAGTTCTATACAAAGCTGGAGGAGAAACACCAAGCTATGGAGGCTGAGAAAACGCAGAGCGAAGCAAGGAGCAAGGTGGCAAGCTCTAATCCCTTAAGCTCGAATTTTATGACAATGCTCCATTTATTTTTATTTTTTTGGTAAAATATATATAAGCTTAAATTTTTCTGATATATGCTTAAATTCAAAATTTTAAAGGAAGAAAATGATGCAGCGTTAAGGAAGTTAAGGAAGAGTTTGATGTTTAAAGCAAACCCAATGCCAAACTTTTATCATGAAGGGCCTCCTCCAAAGGTTGAACTTAAGAAGGTAACACACAAGGTTGTCTACAATTTCACTACAACATTTTCACAAAATATATATATAGAAAAATTATCCGTAAACTTTAAAACCCTTTTCCGAGTTGTTAACTTTGCATTACACTGATCTTTGTAATGGTGTAACACATAAACACAGCCTCCTCCTACTCGAGCAAAGTCGCCAAAACTTGGACGGAGGAACACAAAAGAAGGGAACAGAGCAAAAGGAGCTTCGAGACGGCATGAAACTCGAAAGACTCTAGTGATCTCCAAAGAAGACTGTGATGATAATAAGACCACACAGCATTCTGATGACCAGATAAACCGGAAGCTGGTACCGGAGACCGCCTTGGCGTGCTAAAGAGAACAGAGAGTTATGTTTCCGTTGTGAGAATGTGTGGGGGATGTTTTGTGGTTTTTAACTTATGATTTGAAAGTGTAAATGTGTGTAATTTAAAATGTTGTTTATGTTGTGTTTGTGAATGTGTTACTTACATAGAAAATCTTGTGTTGGGCTTGTTTATAACGAATTTTTTTTTTTCATTTGTGGCTAAATTATAACGAATCGTTTTGTTCATAGTAATTTGTTTTAGACTCGACACGGCGTATAATTTATTCAAATTTTTATTACCTAACGACGCTCTACTGTGGATAGTGAGTAAACCATTATTTTAAATTTAAAATAAGGAAGTTGTTTGATCATTATTGGTGAGAAGTTGGTGGATGAACTGAACTGATTATTCCTTAATCATCTGTTTTAGTTACGTTGTTTTCATTGGGTTATCAAGTAGGTAACACTTTAAAAATGCGAAAAGGAAGATTTAGTTGTCGGGGATTTGCAATTGCAAGGCCATATAAAGAAAAGTTATTGTCGATTTTGTGAAGGGTCGTCGACTAAAATCACCAAATTCTTATTGGGCCAATGGTTGTTTCTTGAAGTATCTCATATAGGCCTGATACTAATTGGCCTATATGGGCCTAACTAAAGAAGATACCTGTTCCTGTCGGCAGAAAAACAAAAATATGTGGCGCAACGACAGTGACCGAAGTACTGCAAGATCTTCCCAATTTCCAACACTGACAACAAAATTGTAGCAAATCGTTAGGCATCAACATTACATTCATGCTCCTCTTCCCCTGCACGCACGTGAATCTCACCTTCTCATTTCTAATCTAGCTGTGATTGAAATTAAATTAATAGCTGTGGTTACAACTTCTAACTGACTATATAAATAAGGGGACCCTCTATCAATAAGTATATAAAAATAACTAGTTACCTATTACGTGAAAATTAAAGAAGAACTGATCTGTGTTAATTTTAATAAAAATAAAAGAGAGTGTGGACGTCATCTGTCTCAGTCTAAACTCTTCAATAACATATATTGTATATATGGTGTATATTAAATCAGATTTATTACAGTTTTGTTAGATCAATTTGGTTGAATGTCCCATGCGTTCGATGTCATACTCTCACCCATGGATTTTCATTTTTTTAATAATTTTTTTACATTTTAAACTGGTACTTTGTTCCACAATAGATATTTTTTAGATTTTTTTCTTGTTTTATAATAGATGATATTTTAGATTCTTAAGATTACTTTTTATTAATTAATGTTACATATTACACATTTTAAGATATATTAGTTAAAAGTATTATAATTTTTAAATTACTATTAGTTAATATTAATCTTAAAATAGTTAATGTGAAAAAAAAATTCATTAGTAGTTATGCATAAAATATATTTTAATATATGTGAAAAACTAAAACATCAAGTATTATGGAATAGATAGAGTACTAGTAATTACTAAAATAAAAACTTTCATTGCCAAATGTTTCATTTTCAGACTTTTAATTTATTTTATTTCATTTTATTTCTCTGCCGGCTATACTTTTCAAATTTATTCATAGTTCTCGAATTCTGTTTTATGATTTTCAGTTTTATTCGCAACTTCTTTAACAGTTTTATGGATTTGTTTGGCAAATCCATTACGATTTATGGATTAATAATTAAACTAATCAGCTCTGTAATCTTATCCGCAGTGAACAAGACGCGCCTAGAAACTGACGCGTGAGCTTCTGGTTATAAACTAAAAAAGCCACGTCATCTCCACTGTGCTGTTCCTATCACTATCTCTCTATCACCCGCCAACGTCTTTTCGTTACAGCAAATACCAAATTCCATCAAACACAATTTTTTAATAATCTTTTATAAAAAAACAAAATCATTTTATCAGCCAGCCAAATTAATTTTAAATAATTAGGCGGAAATCGATTCTCTTCCTTTCCTCTTCGTCGTCGTCTTCATCGATTCTCTTTGGATCGTCGTCCGTCCGTCAATGTCGTTGGATTCTCCGGTGAAGAGAGGAATCCATTTCCCCCCTTCTTAAACTCTCTCTTTAAAGCAAATCATTTTTTTCATTTTCCTTCAGATCGAAGACAAGTTATGGATGGATCTTATCTCAATTTCACCGATTTCCTCCGGAGACCCTCTGTTACAGAGACATTCGTCGACATCTTGCTATGCGCAGTTCCGATTTGGCTCGCCGTCATGATCGGGCTTTTAATCGGCTGGTCCTGGCGTCCTCGGTGGACCGGATTGATTTATCTAGGGTTCCGTTCTAAGCTCCGGTTCCTCTGGACTGCGCCGCCCGGATTCGGCGCTCGTCGTCTTTGGCTCGCTTTCACCGCTCTCTCCGCTTTCTCAGTCTGCCGCACTCTTTGGTCAAGTCTCGGCACCAAGAAATCAGCGACTCCGATCGAAGAGACTCCTCCGAATGGTGACACAGAAGCTTTTTCACGGTTAGTCTATGAAGAAATGGATATGCTCTTGCTTTAGTAATCTTGTGGGATTGATTTTGTTTTGGCAATGGCAGAGAGAAGGAGATGGATATAGTGACGGAGAAGGAGGATTTAGAGCATTTGCTGTATCTGCTTGAAGCTGGGAATGCAAATATGGAGTGGCAATCTATGATGGACAAGTCCACTCCTAACATGAGCTACCAAGCCTGGCGTCATGAGCCTGAGGTACTCAGTCTTGCTTTCAATATCTGCTTCTTGTTAACATCTACGAGTGATAGGTACAGGATCGTTGTGGTTATTATGGTTCCATAGAGAGATAAGATCTTGATGTTTGTAACCAGACGGGGCCTGTCGTGTATCGGAGTCGGACTGTTTTCGAGGATGCAAGTCCAGAGATTGTGAGGGATTTCTTCTGGGACGATGAGTTTCGACCGAAATGGGATCCTATGCTCGCCTACTTCAAGACCTTGGAGGAAGATACTCACACAGGGACAACGATTGTTCACTGGATTAAAAAGGTAGTTTTTTTGTTAATGTTTTGGTCCCTTTTTGTTGATGTTGTAAGCCATTTCTTTCCTCTGCAGTTTCCGTTTTTCTGTAGCGACAGAGAATACATCATTGGGAGGAGAATATGGGAATCTGGAAAGAAGTATTATGCTGTGACAAAGGTAACATCTTGCGTCTGCTTTTCTCATGGATTCAAGAATGTGTCTCTTATGGTGTTCAGTGTTTGTGTAGGGAGTAGCGTATGCAGCACTACCAAAGCGTGATAAGCCGAGGCGAGTCGAGGTTTATTTCTCGAGTTGGATTATCAAAGCGGTTGAATCTCGGAAAGGGGATGGACAGTTATCAGCTTGCGAGGTCTCTCTTGTCCACTGCGAAGACATGGGGATCCCAAAAGACGTGGCGAAGTTAGGAGTCCGCCACGGCATGTGGGGAGCGGTCAAGAAGCTGAACTCGGGGTTGAGAGCATACCAGGCGGCTAGGAAACAAGGTGCGGCTCTGTCACGGAGCGCTCAAATGGCGAGGATCACCACGAAGCTGAACGTGGATTTGGTGGAAACGTCGTCCAGAGTGGAGGATGAAGAGAAGAGAGGACGAGCTGTGGAGAAGAATGCGAGGGCGCAGAAGGAGCAGTTTGGTGTAGATTGGAAATGGATCGTTGTAGGAGGAGTGGCTTTGGCTTGTGGCCTTCATTCAAGTGCTATTGGCAAGGCGTTGATGGTTGGAGCTGGACAGAGACTTGCTCGTAGGTGATAAAATCTTTATCATGTGTTTCCATGGAGGATTCTTTAGCCCAACATACATATATAAGACAATCTATATTATGATGCATCATGGGTTTGTGTTTTCTTCTTGTGACTGCGTTGAGAAGAGCATAAAAATAGTGTTGGAGGCGAAGTCAAGAGAGTAGTTTTGAGGCAAGAGGGATGAAATTTGGTCTAATATTTCTTGTAATACAATTTAAGAAGACTATGGATGGAGGTTATTGGATGTTTCGTTGCATGTTTATAACTCATTTAGCAATTAGCTTTTCAATTTTATTTCCATTGAGCTATAGAGATCTCGTTCGTTGAAGATAACGGACAAAATGTGACAAAAAGTTTGCGGTTATATGACCTTTTAAAACGAATTGACGAAACACAAGCCTAATGGCTAATGCAAATTAATACACTTATTGGCGGCTAATAAGAAGCAAAGTTGTGAATCTAATATATTATGCATCTTTAGCATGTTTATAATTCTTTATAGAAATTTTCTTATTTTTGAAAGTGTTTAAAAGCGTGGAGAGGAAGGAACTGATAATACATATTACACAATACTCCGTATGTAATATTTACTCGTCGTTTTTTTTGATTGAAATAGTATATTTTTTGAAGTGATGAAAAGTTAAACATTAGTAGAAGAAATGGAAATTATGGACCCAAATAAACACAATAGTTGAAATGTTCCTATTATTTATAACGTTATATATATAGTCTTCTTTCTCTAGCGTATATAACAGTTCTTGACTTCTCTTTCAAATTTCGATTACAGGGGAAAAAAAAAACAAGCAAGAAGAAGATAAATTAGGATCTTTTGAAAAAAAGAGAATGGTGCCGGTTGTAATATACATAATATTATTTCTCCTCCTAATCCTTGCCGAAGCCGGTTTAATTATAAAATCATGCACTTTTTTCTCAATAATTATTTTCTTATTAGAGTTGTTTAGGTGAAGAAAGTAAGCTTGAAACAAGTTTTATAACCTTCGTAGTTTCTTTTGCTTATTAGACGTTTTGTTGTTAGTCTCCACGTCTTGAATGTTACATATTTTTTACTTAAGAAAAAACGTTACTTAGTTTCTGATTTATAAGATGGTTTACGATTTGTTTTTGTTTCCATTTTTTTCCCCCTAGTTCTATGCAACATTTAAATTTATCCATTCTTGTTTTATTATCTATAGTATTAAAATTAGTATTGGTCAAAAAGGTTTCTAAAACATTCTAGAATTGTATGATTAAGAAGAATGAAACATAAATACATTCCATAGTTTAAAAGAAGCTGTTGCTAGTTCCTAGATAGACAGAGTTCTTTAGATCTTCAATACTTTTGATGTTGCAGACTAACTTTTGATTTCGTTTGAAGAATCTCTACGTGCGGTACACAATCATCACCAAATCCGGTTTCTGATTCATCTGACTCCCAATCTTCATCATCTCTTTCAGATACTTCCCCTTCTTCTCCTTCTGCATGCGTCTCTGGAAACGCATCATCTTCTTCTTCCGTCTCCTCGTCGCTAGAAGCATAAGCTACATCAAGCTTCTTGTATAACTCTTCATCTCCCTTCTCTTCTACCATCTCCATTTGTTCCTGAAAAAGAACAAAAATCAGAGTCTTGAGTTACAGAACAAACTACATTCTTTTGCTTTTGATCAATAATGAGTTCAATGTAAACAAGTTACAATTTCAGCTCTCAGCTGTTCTGCTTTCCCCTGCATCGTCGAAATGTGTTTGATAAGACCCTGTTGAATGCAAAACGGAAACAAAACATTAGCTAAAAAACCAATTTCCATATACAGAAAGCAAATGATGTGTTTATCTCAACGAACCTCGCGTCTTTGGAGCTCAATGGAACGCGCTAGAGCCTTCCTCTTTGTCAAAAGGTTTTTCGGTCTCAGCATTGGAGGACGCTTATAGTCTCTTCCTCTGTACACAATAATGGCATAACCTTTAGAGACCTTGTCAATGGAAACTAGGACACCGCCACTCTCGGCTTCAAGGGCTAATGCTACATTCTTTACACCGTCGAAAGTTTTAGCCTTCACGAGAATCTTGACAAGCTCTCTGTATTTCCAGTGTAAGTGCATGTTCTCCACCGTGCCATCAAACACTCCTCGCCTACCTGAAAGCAACGTTTTCAAGTTTCTTTCACAGAGTCCGAACATATTGAGAACACTACACATCTGTTAATTGATAATTTTACCGAGAAGTAAGTAAGCTTTCATCTTCAAACCGAGCTTCCGGAACATGAATCTCTCTTCATCGGTTATGCTTTCTTGCTCTGCTCTCTTCTCTGCTGGCTTTAAACACTCTTCCACCTTAGCCAAAGCACGTTCAGCTTTCAACAGCCTTTTCTCAGCCTAAAGCGGAAGAAACAATCCGATCAGTTCAAGGAACAACTCTTTAACAAGGAGGGAATAAAGAAACAAGTGGCTAAGTCAAGAACTCACAAAAGCAAGTTTCTTCTCCAGCTTCCTAACAAGAGTTTCATGCCTCAGTTTTTTAACCTCATGTTTCACTTCCTTTGCATGATGATCATCGTCCAGATTCTTTCCCCACTTACCAGTCGCGTCAAGAGTCTCACTAAGACTACCAGCAGAAACAAGTTTATTTGTAGGTTCACTACTTGGGACAATCAGAGCCGATGATCCTCTTAAACGTGCTTGTTCTTCTTCGTCTTGCAAACTCCTTACAAATCTCTCCTGCTCCACCAATGCCTCAGTTACTTCTCTTGACAAAAAGTTCTTCCCTCTGTAGAAAACCAAGAAGTCTTTGTTCCTTGAGAGAAGTATGCCTCCTGTCAATTTCTGCAGTTACTTACCAAGAACATGATATCAAATCTTCAGCTTCCAATGCAGATAACAGACAAACAGAGAGGTATTTCTACATAATCCTTATTACCTTGAGGTCTTCAGCCATTCTCTCACTGGTTGTCAACTGTACGCCACGTTTAATCGCAATCTTTGCAAGCATACTCTTTTCCCATAACGTAACCATTGCTGTCGCCAAGCCTTGAAGCTGCCTACTTCGACCTAGAAACCAAAAGAAACTCCTAACTCTTCAAAGACTCCATCAGGCTCAGAAAAAAAGTAAGAAAAACAAAAAAAAACAAATTATACCTAAAGCAAAGTGTGGAGGAAGAAATCTAGCAAGTCTTCTCAATGCTGTTGCCTCCTTTGATCCCAGAGATGATTTCACTCCATAAGGAAGTATCCTGAAAGGCGGTTCGTAACCAGGAACGGCGCCTGGAAGCAAATCAGCATCTACAGGTAACGGATGATCTCCTGGCCAATCCATGTATCTAGGACCAAGACCATCTATCAGTTCATCGATTTCATTTACATACTCTGCTTCTGGTTGAGATGACTCGTCTTTCTTTGCCACACTAGTTGTCTCCTCCTCTAGCTGAGGTCCCTGAGGAACATCAACTTGTTCACCTTTGTTATCATCCACCGTAGTTGTGTGAGCAGGTAAAGAAGAAGGTGATCTCTCCTCTCTCTTTTGCTTGTTCCATTTTCCAGCTGGAAGCTCATAACTCACACCTCTGTACAAAGAAACGGAAGTCCCTGACCTCCAAATCACCAAGCCACCAGTTTTCTTCTGCCATAGAGAGGACAACAAAAGATGACTACAGTTAAGAGTTAGCAGACGAAAAGACAAAGCCTAATGCAACCAAATGTACACTCATTGAGGGCTCATCATAAGAAGGCAAAACCTCTAATATCTCATGCATCTTTCTCATGTTGAGCGCGCTCGCTCCTTCGATCTTCAACCTCACAATCTCTGAGCTTTTCCACTTCTCCTTAATCGAATCCACCGCCACCTGAGTCACACCGGCGCCACGGATCTTCATCTTGCTCGCTGTTCGGAACGTCAGGTTCCTCAACCTCCTCAGCTCCGATTCCGGAAGAGTCATTTCCGCAAGCGAGTACCTACTCTCCTTCTTCGCGGTCCACTCGGATTCCAACTCTTTCCTCTCCTCAACACTTATCTTCCCCCATGGAAACTCAACTTCTCCTCCTAATACTGATTCCTCAGTGAATCCGCCTCTCGTGTTCGGTAGCTTCCCTTCTTCCACATAGAATATATCCTCCACAGATCCTTTCTCTACCCTTCTCTCTTGCTCAATCTCATTATTCTCAACCTTCTCACCATCTTCCAAATATCCATACTTTCTCAATTTCTCCACAATCTTCACCATCGTAACACCGTCACCATCTCTACTAGTATCATCATCACCACTCGCAAATCTGCCTTCTTTCCGATAATTCACAACTACCTTCGGAGGTTTAAGATGATTCCGTTTCTGGATTCTGCTCCAATTATCCAACCACCCTCCATTACAATCCCTAATACTACTGCTTTTTAACTTGTTCGCCGGAGAAAAGCTAAATCTCTTCGACGGAGATTGATCACTACTCGAACCAGAGGCAATAATCCCGTTACGGGTCCCTATTGAAATCGATGAACTGTACCTTAAGAAACGGAAGCACAAGGAGGTTTGAAACGAGTAGATAAACTTCGTCTTCGTGGCGATGGTTGGGCAAAAATGGCGACTGGGTTTCATCGCCATTGCAGTGATGGGTTTATTCACAGAGGAGAATATCTGTAACCCAATCCATCAAAAAACGAAATTCGGAAAGGGAAATCCAATAAAGTTTTCAGCTTTAGCAGATTCCTTGCCGCCGCGAAGCTCTGTCTCTGTGTATATCCATGGCGGGCAAACAAAAATGCAGAGATAACTAGAGGGTTGTTTGGATACAAGTCTATCTTTAAACCAAAGCGGTTAAAGAAAACCCGAAACCAAAAACCGTTAACATTTAACCGAATCGGTCAAGAACCAGGTAAGTAACAAGCGCATAAAACAAGCGCATCTTATTACATAACAATGATACTGGCTAAAATGAGCGTCAAGTCTTAAAAATGATATAATAAAACGAGAAATAAAAGGGTTTTTTTCTCAGCAATAAAAAAGAAAGTTGCTAAACCTAGCAAGCTTTTTAAGAAGATTCATGGTTTCTTCCTCTCCAAGAAAAGAGTTTTAAGAAGAGAAGAATTAGAGAGTGAAGAGAGAGCGGCTATAGTAGAGCACCATGACAAAGTCAGCGCCGGAACTCCCAGCCATGGCGCCGGAGCTCGCAGCCATGGAGCTCTCCTGCTCGGAAATCGGAGTGGTCACGACCCACCAATCCATCAAGGTATGCAGCGTCAGTGTCGAGATCACTCGCTCTTCCCTTATCCATAAGTCCACCTGCAAAAGGATATCAAAAACATATATAAGCTTTCAAAGAGACAAAGAAATTAAGAGAGAGAGAGAGAGAGAGAGAGAGTAAATTACTTCGTATTCGCTTCCGAGATTGAGCTTCTGCGCTATCATCTTCTTGACATGTGAGGCAAGTGCGTTTCCATCGCTGTGAAAGAGATACACAGATCAAAGAATCACTGTCACACTTTCATGACAAGAAAACACATAATTGAGATTATTATAGAGATAAAAGTATATAGTGAAACTTTAGTATACTTACTTAGATCTGTAGTAGGTGTAAGGAGTATCGATCTGCGCAAGTGGTCTACTTGTGTTCCTGAAAACACACACACAAAAACAATACAGAAACGTTAAAGCCTCAATATATATATTCAGAATCAAATTTCAAGAAGATAAAGAAAAAGACTTTACTGATTCTCGACAGCGATTAGTTTAAACCAAACTGGTTTCAGCTTTTTCTCTGTTTCTTTTGATGAACCTGCTCCAGCTGAATTAATGTTCCTCTTGCATTGAGACCTCAGACAATATCTTTCCTTGGTCTCTGTAGAGGTGACTTCCTTTTCATGAATGCTCAAAGACTGACTAAGATAGTCAGTCAAACTCGGTATCTCTTCATTTTGCATGCATTCTCTAGATGTCGATGCTCCACCCTGAAATGCATATCAGTAATATATTCTGTAAAAAAAAATCAAAACAATATAACTTATACACATATTATAATTTTTGTACTAACAAATCCGTAATCTTGTACATAGCTGAGAGCAATCTTGAAATAATCTCCCAATAATCCCTTACGAACACGCTGTTTCAGCTTCAACGTTGACTGCCTTTTAGGATTTGGATTTTTCCTTGGACGCTTCCTTTTCATTGAAGACGAGCTCTGGTTCTGAGGAACAACATCTTTAACTTGCTCGTCAAGCTTCTCCGGTTCCTCCAATGGAACAACAGGGTTTGACTCAGGTACGCTTTCTGGATTTGGTACGAAGTATCTTGACATCATATCTTGCAAATGTGAATCCACCCTGTTTGATATTCCGGTTTTTGGAAAATGCATTGATAATGCAAATGCTAATTAAGAAAGAAGAGAGGACACATTTTGAAACAAAGATATTGAAAAGGTGGGGTATATATATAGTATTACGTGAGTCCAGCAAGAGGAGCAACACCAAGATCAACGTTGCAGACAGGACAAGCTTTCAGATTCTCTTCTCTGAACTTCTTCTCTATGCACTTCCAGCAAACTGTTCGGAGAATCATTAAAGGCACAAACATAACAAGAGATTAGTGTCCTCATTTAGAGTTTTGGTTTTGATTTTATTACCCAAAAAAAATCAAAACATTTTCAACAATGAGAGGTTTTTCAAGCAAAATACAACAAATGAAAGAAAAATGATTTGAGGCAAAAATATAACTTGAAATCAAAATAAACTGAAACCGAATCATCCTTTTATAAAAACACAGTCTTCATCAGCAAAAGAGTAACTCTATATATAACCAGATTATATTAATATTTTTGCAGATACATGTTGCTATTAGTTTTGAACAAAATATTAGTTTGAGCTCTGAGAATCAATCTGAAAGTATACATAAGAGAGAAAATTATATACTGATATTAATCAGATCTGTATAAATAGGACAAAACAGTCTTAACAGAACACAAGTGATGTCAACAAACGTTAACACTAACATAACAACGAAAAAGAGACATACGTCAATCACACAGCTGAGAACTAAATAGGGCACAAATTAACCTAGAAGATAATTCGATTCAAATCACACGAAAATAAAAAATAAAATCGAAGGCTGACTCACATGAGTGGTTGCACTTGGATATGGTGGTGGGACAATCATAGAGTTGGTAACAGATGGTACAGGAGAATAATCTCAGATCATGCTCGTTAAAATAATGCTTCTTACCCATTCCCAAAGTTTATGTTCTTCTTATGATATAATGCATAGTCTTATATACAATTACACTCTCATTACTGGCTGGCTAGTTGCTTAACCTTATCTTGTAGATAGAATTTGATAAGTTACATAGATCATCCACACAAAACTTGTTTACGTGTTATCAACTAGAACCGTTCGTTTATAATAAGAAAGATATCCGTGTCTAATTTTCAATGAAAAAAAAATTAATTTCTTTTTAACATTATCATGTATACACAATTATTACTGTCTTACTGGCAACACATATACAGCTAATATCATTATTGGCTAGATGCGTATAACGTATCTAGTAAATAGAATTTGATAAGTTCAAAAGAAGATCCATAAAATTTTGCTTACGTGTTGTCAACTAGAACCGTTCATTCATAATTAGAAAGATATTTGCGTTTAAAATTGAGTAAAAAAACTAATTTCTTTTTAACATCATCATATATATACAGTTAATATCATTACTGGCAACACATAATTCAAATATACAGCTAATATCACTACTGGCTACATGCCTAAATTTATCTAGTAAATAGAATTTGATAAGTTAGAAAGAAGATCCACAAAATTTTGTTTACGTGTTGTCAACTAGAACCGTTCGTTCATAATCAGAAAGATATCCATGTTTAATCTTGAGTCAAAAACTAATTTCTTCTTAACACCATCATGTATATACAGTTAATATTATTATTGGCGACACATAATTTATATATACAATTAATATCATTATTGGCTAGACGCGTAAACTTATCTAGTAAATAGAATTTGATAATTTAGAAAGAAGATCCACAAAATTTTGTTTACCTGTTGTCAACCCGGACCATTCCTTCATAATCACAAAGATATTCGCATTTAATTTTGAGTCTGAAATATTTTTATAAAAAATAAATAAATATCACCAAGTATATACAACTAATATCATTACTGACGACTACACATAATTTAGATTTTATGCCAGATATATCGTTGAGCTCACTTAATTAAACACTAGTTACACCATTTAAAATATTTTTGTAAATTAGTTACAACATAGACGCCGTTTATCTCCCGATTTCTCACGTAAACACCATATTGGTTAAGATTCACCTTAGAGGACTTACCGTTGGCTCAAGCCGCTCAACAATCATTGCAGTGTTTTTTTTTCTTCTTTGTAAATAAGGACTTACAAAGTTCGTGAGACAAAAATTGAACACTCTTAATTATCGTTCTGTTGAATTGCTCAGTTAGTACGTATACTTCAGATGTTGCTGCCCAAGCCTGTGATGCATCAGTTTTAACTCAGTAAGCATAATTAACAAGATAAAATCATACACATAATATAAGTTTTAGTAACCAATCCTTTGTCTGCTTGTCTTGTTCAACGGTTGAGAAGAATCCTGAAATCATTTTCATCTTTCTTAAAGTTTGCAACTGGTGACTTTATGTTAAACATTACTCTATGTTGCAATCTAGTTTTATTTTCTTAAGAAAAGAAACTAAAAATAGAGAGAGTAGAGGAAAGGGCCTAGAAAGTAGAAAATAAGCGAACCTCTGAAAGGGCCTTTCGTATTGTGGGCTCGTGAGTTTTGGTTAGGCTTTTGGGTTTTTAGTTTGAAACGGTCAAGAACCAGGGTAACTAAACCAAACAAGCGCGTCTTATTACATAACTGGCTAAAATGAGCGCAAGACTTAAAAAAGATTATAAAACGAAAAATAAAAGGGTTTTTCTCTCAGCAATTGTTTTAAATAAAGAAAGTTGCTAAACCTAGCAAGTTTTATTTTTTTTTAACAAAAAAGAAGATTCACGCTTTCTTCCTCTCCTAGAAAAGAGTTTTAAGAAGAGAAGAATTAGAGAGTGAGGAGAGAGCGGCTATAGTAGAGCACCATGACAAAGTCAGCGCCGGAACTCCCAGCCATGGCGCCGGAGCTCGCAGCCATGGCACTCTCCTGCTCGGAAATCGGAGTGGTCACGACCCACCAATCCAACAAGGTCTGCAGCGTCAGTGTTGAGATCACTCTCTCTTCCCTTATCCATAAGTCCACCTGCAAAAGGATATCAAAAACATAAGCTTTTTAAGAGGGAGGGAGGGAGAGAGAGAGAGAGAGAGAGTAAATTACTTCGTATTCGCTTTCGAGACTGAGCCTTTTCACTATCATCTTCTTGATATGTGAGGCAAGTGCGTTTCCATCTCTGTGAAAAGATACACAAATCAACGAATCACTGTCTCACTTTCTTGACAAGAAAACGCACAATTGACATTGTTATAGAGATAAAGTGCAGAGTGAAAATTTGGTATACTTAGTACTTACTTAGCTCTGTAGTAGGTGTCAGGAGTAGCGATCTGCGGAAGTGGTCTACTTGTATTCCTGAAAACACACACAAAAACAAAACCAAAACGTTAAAGCCTCAAAATATATATAATCATAATCAAATTTCAAGAAGATAAAGAAAAAGACATTACTGATTCTCGACAGCGATTAGTTTAAACCAAACTGGTTTACTACTTTCTTTAAGATTTTTCTCTGTTTCTTTTGATGAACCTGCTCCAGATGAATTCATGTTCCTCTTGCTTTGAGACCTCAGAGAATATCTTTCCTCGGTCTCTGTAGAGGTGACTTCCTTTTCAACAATGCTCAACGACTGACCAAGATAGTCAGACAAACTCGGAATCTCTTCATTTTGCATGCATTCTCGAGATGTCGATGCTCCAGCCTGAAATGCATATCAGTAAATACAGTAAAAAATCAAAACAAGATAACTTATACATATATTATAATTTTTTTTACTAACCAATCCGTAATCTTGTGCAATGCTGAGAGGAATCTTGAAATAATCTCCCTTATGAACACGCTGTTTCAGCTTCAACGTTGACTGCTTTTCAGTACCTGGATTTTTCCTTGGACGCCTTAACACTGGAGACGAGCTCTGGTTCTGAGGAACAACATCTTTAACTTGCTCTCCAAGATTCTCTGGTTCCTCCAATGGAGCAACAGGGTTTGGCTCAGGTGAGGATGGTAGTACTCTAGATGAAGTTGGTTTAGAGGAGCTCTGGATCATAGGAACAGCTGTAACTTGCTCGTCAAGCTTCTCTGGTTCCCCCAATGGAGCAACAGGGTTTGACTCAGGTACGCTTTCTGGATTTCGTACGAAGTATCTTGACATCATATCTTGCAAATGTGAATCCACCCTTTTTGATATTCCGGTTTTTGGAAAATGCATAAAACGTATAAGACATATAAGATAATGCAAATGCTAATTAAGAAAGAAGAGAGGACACATTTTGAAACAAAGATATTGCAAAGGTGGGATATGTATATAGTATTACGTGAGTCCAGCAAGAGGAGCAACACCAAGATCCACGTTACAGACAGGACAAGCTTTCAGATTCTCTTCTCTGAACTTCTTCTCTATGCATTTCCAGCAAACTGTTCGGAGAATCATTAAAGCCACAAACATAACAAGAGATAAGTGTCCTCATTTAGAGTTTCGGTTTGATTTTATTGCCCAAAAAAGAAGATCAAAACATTTTCAACAATGAGAGGTTTTTCAAGCAAAATACAACAAATGATTTGAGGCAAAAATATAACTTGCAATCACAATAAATTGAAACCGAATCATCCTTTTATAAAAACACAGTCCTCATCAGCAAAAGAGTAACTCTGTATATAACCAGATTATATTAATATTTATGCAGATGCATGTTGCTATGAGTTTTGAACAAAATATTTGTTTGAGCTCTTAGAATCAGGCTGAAGTATCCATAGAAAGAGAGAAAATTGTATACTTATATTAATCAGATCTGTATGAATATGAGAAAACAGTTAACAGAAGACAAGTGAAGTCAACACAAACATAACAGCGAGAAAGAGACATACGTCGACCAAAATCAGACAGCTGAGAACTAAATAGGGCACAAACCTAGAAGATAATTCGATTCAAATCACACGAAAATAAAAAATAAAATCGAAGGCTGACTCACATGTGTGGTTGCACTCGGATATGGTGGTGGGACAATCATGGAGTTGGTAACAGATGGTACAGGTGAATAATGCCATCACATGCTCGTTCATATAAAACTTCTTCCCCATTCCCAACTTTTTCTTATGGTTCTTTCACGTAACGCAGCATATGGTGCATGTACGATGAAAAAAACCCAGATAACAATTTTTCAAGAGTTCTCGTTCATTTTCGCACAAACAATCGATAGACGTGAAAGTTTGGATTTTTTTTGTCTCCAAACTCTCTGTCTCTCTGGAAAAAAAATTTCTGCCAAAAGAGAGGGTTTTGATTGTTTGGACGTGAAATTTGTTAAATAAGGGTTTTTTTGAGAGGGTCGATTTTCGAGACTTTACACAATTAGAGTGCTCAAACTGAAAAAAGGTTAAAATTTGGTGCCCCACAAAAATAAAATCAAAAAACATTTAAATTGCTTTTTTTTTTTTTTTTTTTTTTTGGGACAACTAAACATTTAAATTGCTAAACCAGGATAATTCAATGTATACATATATTTTTGAGATGTGAAAAGTTTGAATACCATTTGAAATCGCCACGTATATACAATCACACTCTCATTACTGGCTGGTTAGCTGTGTAAACTTATCTTGTAGATAGAATTTGATAAGTTAGAAAGAATATCCACGAAAAAATTGTTTATGTGTTGTCAACTAGAACCGTTCGTTTATAATAAAAAAAATATTTGCATTTAATTTTCAGTAAAATAAAACTAATTTCTTGTTAATATCATCATGTATATACAGTTAATATTATTATTGCCTTACTGGCAACACATAGATATACAGCTAATATCATTACTCGTTAGATGTGTAAACTTATCTAGTAAAAAGAATTTGATAAGTTCAAAAAGAGATCCACAAAATTTTGTTTACATGTTTTCAACTAGAACCATTCGTTCATAATCAGAAAGATATCCATGTTTAGTTTTCAGTAAAAAAAAAATTAACATCATTATATATATACAATTAATATAATTACTGCCTTACTGGCAACACATAATTTAGATATTCAGTTCATATCATTACTGGCTAGATGCGTAAACTTATCTAGTAAATAGAATTTGATAAGGTCGAAAGCAGATCCACAAAATTTTGTTTACATGTTGTAAACTAGAACCGTTCGTTCATAATCAGAAAGATATCCACATTTAATTTTGAGTAAAAATGAAACAATTTTTTTCTAACATCATCATGTATATACAGTTAATATCATAACTGCCTTACTGGCAACACATAATTCAGCTAATATCATTACTGGCTAAATGCATAAAATTATCTATTAAATAGAATTTGATAAGTTGGAAAGACAATCCACAAAATTTTGTTTCCGTGTTGTCAACTATAAACGTTCGTTCATAATCAGAAAGATGTTCACGTTTAATTTTGAGTCAAAAACTAATTTCAATTTAACACCATCATGTATATACTTTTAATATCATTACTCGTTAAATGCGTAAACTTATGTAGAAAATAGAATTTTATAAGTTCGAAAGGAGATCCACAAAATTTTGTTTATGTGTTGTAAACTAGAACGACTCGTACATAATCAGAAAGATATATGTGTTTAATTTTGAGTAAAAATAAAACAATTTTTTTTAAACATCATTACTGCCTTCCTGCAACATGTAATTCTGATATACAGCTAATATCATTACTGGCTAAATGCATAAACTTATATAGTAAATAGAATTTGATAAGTTAGAAAGAAGATCCATAAAAATTTGTTTATGTGTTGTCAACTATAACCATTCGTTCATAATTAGAAAGATATTCACGTTTAATTTTGAATCAAAAAATTAATTTTAATTTAACACCATCATGTATATACAGTTAATGTTAGGCCTGGAACTTTGGGTTCGGTTCGGGTTTTTTTGGGTTTGAGATATAAAAACTGTTCAGATTTTTAAAAGTTTTGGTTCAGATTCGGTTCGGATTTTTTGGGGTTCGTTTGGATATTTTCCGAATTTTTCGGGTTTTTTAAAGTTGTTTGGGTTTTTCGAATTTCGGTTTTTTGGATTTAAGATATAAAAACAGTTCGGTGTTTTTTAATGTTTTGGTTTGGTTTAGATTTTTCGGATTGGGTTCGAGTTCGGATTCAGGTTTTGGATAAAAGTCCTAGACCTAGTTAATATCATTACTGGCAATACATACTTTAGATATACCATCAATATCACTACTGGCGATATGTGTAAACTTATTTAGTAAATAAAATTTGATAAGTTATAAAGAAAATGCACAAAATTTTGTTTATGTGTTGTCAACTAGAACCATTCATTTATAAAAAAAAAAAATATATATCCACGTGTCATATTGAGTCAAAAAACTAATTTCTTTTTAACATTATATAAATGTAATCTCATATAATTGAAAACACATAATTTACGTATACAACTAATATAATTATTGGCTAGGTGTTGTAAAATAAATAAAATTTGATAAGTTCGAAGGAAAATTCAAAACACCTAATTTAGGTATACAAATAATATACTAATTTTTACCGTTCTTAAATAATACAATTGACTTTATGTTAAACATTACTCTAGATTGCAATTTTGTTTAATTGTCTTAAGGGCCCTCCTAGAAAGTAGGAAATAAATGAACCTCTCGTATTCTGGGCTCGAGAGTTTTGGTTAGGCTTTTGGGTTTGTAATCTGAATTTATTTATTTCTTGGACCCTGTCGAAATAAAAAAATTGGAGTATAATTTACATGTTACAGAAAGGAAATTTTCAATGCACATTTCTATACTTGCTTTAGCAGAATACTTTAGATTTGTGACATTTGTCCTAAAACCAAACGCAAATGCATGGTTAGAGCTGTCAACCCACCCCGAAACCTGCGGGCCAAGCCCATATGGACATTTGAGGGGTGGGCTTGGGCCGATAAAAAATGTCCGCAAAATATGCGAGATGGGTTTGGGCCTATCAAATTTGTTCGCAACCTGCGGTGGGCCGACCCGCACGGACGTATCAAAAATATAAAGCCTAATGGGCATGCTCAGACAGGGCGGACGCGGGCCGATCCGCAATGTAGACCTTGAATATGATCATGTACCTTTGATCGAGAGCTTTAAAATTATATTATTCAAACAAATTGCTTCACATGTTCTATTAGACATCACAAAGAGTTCGATCTAACAAAATGGTAAGAGAATTAGGTGGTTAGGATCATGTTCTTTGTGACATTGGTGAAACTGCTTTTGGTTACAAAATCCGCGGACAGACCCGCAAACCCGCTAATAATATGCGGGGCGGGCTTGGGCCTAAGGTTTTTGTTCGTAATCCGCAGTAGGCTGACCCGCATAAACATCTCAAAAACATAAAGCCCAATAGGCAGATCCAGGTGAACGCGGGCTGGCCCGATTGACACCTCTACGCATGGCCCTAGTAGCTTTAGCATTTTCATCACTTGGACCAAAGGCATCACTTGGCGTTTTTTAAAAAAGAAAGTTCCATCGTTACATCGCGTCGGATCCAAGAAAATATATTCCAATCATCACACTCATGAGTTTTTTGTTTAGTGACATTCATTTTCTTTATAAGTATAGACAGGATATACTAAACATTAGATTTGTGTGAACATTGTTTTAATTTTGCCTTTAAATTACATATTAGTATAGTACTTATATACTGTGTTCAAATAATCGGTAATCGTTAATCGGACAGTAGAGTCGGGATTAACGTTTTTTTGAAAAATCGGAACTAAATCGGAGATTAATCGGGGAGAAAATTTTGACTATATTTTGTAGATTTTCCAAATATTTTCATATATATAACTAAAACTGAAACAATCAGTTTTTTTTTTTTTTTTTTAAACAATGCGGAAGTTCTCGAAAGAAATCAATAATAAATTAAATCAAATAAATTCCAGTTCAACAAATAACCAATTAAACCGATAACCAATAAATAAATAATTAAACCAACTCTAGAAACCAAAACACCAGGTTTGCTACATTATTGAAATGAAAACTAACATCCTAATTTTCATGCATGATCAACCACATGATGAAAGTCAACACCAAATTCCTAAACTCTTCCTCAGCCTCTTCTCTCGGTCTCTTTCCGCGGAAGAACATTTCTGTTACCTGCAACACATTGGAATAGAGTTATGTGAGTATTATCATAAATACCCAGTGAGTGGATTATCCTGTCTACAGGCCATGTACGTCAACAAAGGACAATTCATCAGGCCACAACAATAACAAACAACAGCAATAAAGAGCATCGACCAACTCGCACAACAACGTCTGTGTCGATCGACACACCCCAGTGTCGATC
>OVBJ01001095.1:0-34411 GCA_900406535.1 Noccaea bulbosa
CTGTGTTTATGGTGAAACTGTGTCGTTTTGGAGTTTGGGTCGCGGACCAGTGTCGAGCGACACCCGTTGAGTGTCGATCGACACCGAACCTGGGTGACGATCGAAACTGTTGTGTTTTGTCGAGTTGTTGTGTTTTGATCATTGCTGTTCTGTTGATGTGTTTTATTTGATTGATGTATTGTCTAGTGATGGCGTACATGGCCTGTAGGCAGGATGATCCACTCACTAAGTATTTATGATAATACTTACGCATCTCCATTCCAATGTGATGCAGGTAGCAGGAATGACCAACCGCGGAATGAGGCCGGGAGAGGATGAGGATGATTAGGATGTTTTATTGTTTTCAGTTGTTGTTGCAAACCTGGTGTTTAGATTGCTAGTTTATTATTCATTCATTGGTTATTGTTTGTTGAACTGAATTGATTATTTGGTTATTTATTTACTGACTTTTCTTTTGAGAATTTTCGCATTTGATAAATTAAAAAAAAAAAACTTGGTTGTTTCAACTTGTATCAAAACCATCCTCATTTTTGGAGAATTTTCATTATGTCATGCCAGTATTGGTATTTTGTAACCAGAGATACCAAAGTACGTACAACTCAACATAATAAAACAACTATCTATTAGAATCGGGAAATGAAGTGGTAGATTGGTGGCTAATGGAAAAAAGACTGTGATGGTGTAAGTAGCCGAAGATAATGATAAATTTCAAGAAATTTTGAACATGTTCCAAGAACTTCCTTTGAACAACATGGAGAGCATGAGTTAGTTGTATCCTTCTTGATCTCTCGGTTTTCTTTTAACGAGTCTCACAAATATTGCACATTTCTTAGGCTGGTTCTACCAAGTGAGATTACGGTTTGGTTCAATATATAACTTCAATGGCCTGTAGATAGGATAATTTGTGTAACGGTTATAACAAGGATCATTGGATATGAGTGTTGAGAAGGAAATCTGGATTATAGTTTACTCGGACTTGAAACAAGCTCCTAAAATTATTTTGTTAACTTATGTGGGTAATGCCTAAAAGCTCTAAGTTAGTTTCATATGATCAAAGCATATTTCACATGCTTTTATATGTGATTAACTCATGATCAACAAAGGATCAAGATGTCGAGATTTTCTCGTTCATCTCCTTGAACAAACTCAATGTGTAATACAAACCTCCGTTTCTTAATTAGAACACTGTTCAATATTCTACTTAGATACAATTTTTTTTTTTTTTTTTTGGTAAAAAGATATAACTTATATACAAGTTATGGCGACGAGATTATTTAAACCCAAAATTTGTGTCATATGACCATTGTATTTCTTCTATGATATAGAGCTTAACAATATAAGAAAAGTTACATTTGAACGGATTTCTTACAATACGTGTGACCTATACGTGTGAATACTATCTATCACCAGAACAATACGTGTGAATTCTTTCTATCACCAGAACAAGTTCAAAAAATGTTAAATGTTTTACAGTGGTTCTTTTTTCTTTTACTAGCAACGGTTTGATACTGAAGAAGCTTTACCTTTTTTATAGAGGAAGATGCTGTATATGCATGGTTTTATGAATGAATTAATATACCGACCCATACAACAAGTTACGAGATCAATTGCATTACGGAAGACGAAACAACTAAGTTTTTTTCTCTCTTAGTCAGTATATTAGAGTAACAAATATATATACAAAGAAATTAAATTGACACGCAACAATTCATATTTATTTAGTTACCAGAGTCCAATATTTTGCAACTATAAAAGCTGTAACTTGGTTTTATTACTAGCTTGAAATCATACATAAGCAGTTTTCAAAATATTAGTTGATACAAAAACTTTGAAATTCAGATGTTAATTCTCAAATTTAACATTTGAGAAGTTACGTTTTAACGAGTCTCGTGTGTTCATGGGAACCCTTGGGGGTTACTTGGGGTAGAAGGCAGCCAGTTGTCGGACTCGTCGAATCTTGGACCAAAGGGTTCGGAAGGAGGGGCCTGATCTGTGAACGGAAAGGGCAGGAAACCTGGTTGAGAAGGCCAAACCGGCACCGGAATCCTAGGGCTTTCAAGGTCGGGAAATGTTGGCGGCGGTGGAAGAAGAGGCATATCAGGCGGAGGCGGCGGTGGCGCTGCTACCGCTTCTTGGAAAGACGGAAAGTCAGGGAATCCGAGGTCGCGGACTGGTGAATTACGACCGGAAGATGGATAATCATCGGCTCCAATCTGAGCTACTTTAGCCGTGGATCTCACTAGCCGCGATGAAAATATTTCTTCGGAGTTTAGGAGTAAGAAAAATGTTAACACAACGACGTATCCAAGCACAAGTGAAAGTGAAGAAGCCATTATGTATTAGTGTGGATTAAGATTATGTTTAGACCTTCTTTTTTAATTATAGGGTGGATGAAGATTGAAATTTATAGGTTTGAATTAATGATCTTGACGACTGTAAAATCTTTATTTTGTATTTTGCATTGTGTTCCTACTTTCCACCAAAGCATAAGCTAATATTTAAAGTCAAACGTCATGTCAACTAGGAGTGTTTTGACCAAGATCGTTAATCGTATCCCACTCTATTAGGTCAACGGCAAGTAACAAGAACCTTCTCGCACAGACTACGAATATGGTTTTATGTTTCTATGCAACTAAAACCAAACCGAACAGAAACGAAAAAAAAAAAAAAAAATTAATTTCTTGAAGTTGATAAAGAAAAACTAAATTGTGCCTCATATCTAAGTAAAAAAAAAAAAACATATATTTTTCTCATAACAAACTATATGAGGTAATATTTGCAACTTTAAAGAGTTATTTGCTTCTCAATATATAGATATACACGACTAGAGATAAACTATTTTACCCTAAAGGAATGTTGCACTATCAAGAAATGCTTTGTAATCTTTTGTATCCAGTGGAGAAACTTCTGATCCCAAAAATCGCTGGCTGCTACAACGTAGTGCGTCCTACAGAAAATACAAAACAAAAATAAATGAATGATTTCAAATTCCGTCCACCAAAAAAAAGAGGCGTGGTTCTTGAGTCAGTTGTCCGTAACAAGGAGTTCAACAGAAAATAATATGAGAAAAAAAAAAAAAAAAAAAAAAAAAAAATNAAAAAAAAAAAAAACAATAATAAATCTACTCAACTTAACAGGTAGAATTTGGTAGTAGAAAACTATCATCATCGACTCACCTGAGAAGACACTGATTTGCATCTTCATTGTATCAACAACATCCTGAGCGAAGATGTTGGACGATGCCATATGTCAAATATCTTTACATTGTTGTGTCCGTTGTTGCAAGCACTTCCCCTTTGCTTTGTGTATCAACATCTAAAACATTATAGAAAAGAAACCAAAAGAAATAACTTTAAATCAGATAACCAACATTCAAATCTTAATGTATACAAATAGTTTTTAATCTGCTGGAATTCTGTAAATAATCTGAAAGCATTTCAAACTTTATACCCGCAAATCAGAACAAGAAAAAGGAACACAAAGAAAATCCACTCCAATCGTATAACAGAAAAACAGAGTACCTTTCTCGTCATTGAGATCCTCAATAAAATGTATTCAAAAGTCATTTCTATTTCCCGTTCGCATGAGGATTATCTGCTCGTGGTTTCTGTCTCGATGCTTCCACTTACTTCTATAAAAAAACTGGGGGACATAAGTACCTGTGTAGAGATTTGATTGCCTTTAACATATGATCTTACCATGTCGTGGTTTCCTATCGCTCGACCTTGGATTTTTGTCCTCTTTGGTTTTTGTTCGTTGGCGGCTACTTTGAACAGAAAAATTAATCATGAGAATAGCAATAGTATTGAAGATTGGATCCATCATTGTAGTAGAAATTACCCAACTGTAAGAAAAAGGGCTTAATAATTTGCTAAACAACTATTTAAGCTCTCTTATACACATATACTGTTACATGTGTGTTTCATTTCAAATCCGGGATGACACAGAGTAGAAAACAATGTTTCTTACCGTTATTGGAGAAGACTAGATCAGAGGAAGAACACCGCATTGCTTTTTTAGCCGCTATAATTTGTCGTCTTTTCTCTCTTGCTATTTGAGTAACCATAGGATCTGTATATATGATATACAAAATTAGAGAATTTAGAGAGTCTCTCCGAGTAAACCACAGTGGGCAAAAGGTATATATGATGCTATACACAAATTCCGACGTTGAAGTAGAGCTCAAAGGATTCTTTTTTTTCCCTACCTTTAATGGAGGAGACTACAATAGATCCAGAAGCTTTACATCGCTTTGATTTTCTTCTATTCGCTATAATCTTCCGTCTTTTTTCCCTTGCGGTTTTAGCAACCATAAAATCTGGCGAAAGGGTATACGAATCAAATCAGCTCGACAAGTTCCAAATTTTTTTGAACATGAATAGTAAATCTAAGGAAAACAAAAAGTTACAATCTTTCTTAGATATAACAGAATAAAAGAAAGGGGCATTACTTGTTAGACGTTGCTCATGGTACTTTAAAGCATTGACAGAAGAAGGATCCACCTTAAACCCACTTTCACCCATATTTAAACCACCAGCCATTGCTTGCCACAATAGCAAACGAAATCCCTGAAGTGAAAACCCAAAAGAGATGTTCTCAAACCATCGAGTTTTCCGAATTTCTGGAGATTCAATCATCAAGAGAAACTCAGGATATTTTGAATCTACTTTCAGGAGGGATGGAGACTGGTTCAGAAGACAAAATTTCCGTTCCTTAAACCACGATTTTGTTGCAATCGCGTTTTCACAGAATTCAAAATCAAGCCAATCGCGTTTGGAAATTTACCATGGCGAATCGGGAGAAAGATGAAGTCGAAGAGGTGGTGGCTCTTGAAGAGCACGATCTTCGCCTTCTTTCTCAGAACTATGCTTACAGATCAGCAACCATGGAAATTCTGGGGATCTGAAGTGATTTTAGCAGAAGATCGAATAAGAAGAATCATCATCATCCTTCTCTGGTGAAAACTGATCAGAAGCCGTCACACATTTTTGAATTCTCTCGAAAATATCTCGAAGAATTCAATTCAGTTTACACGACACCGGAAAAAAAAATGGAGAGAATTTTACGGAGAGATTGAGTCTGTACGACGTCGTTTTAGGCTTTATCTATTTTCTTTTCCGACTTTTTGGGCCCTTGGGTAATTGGCAGTCAAATTCATTCCCAGCAAATAATATTTTGGGAGAATCAAATCAAATTCCAATTTAATCGGAAAAGAAAAAGACACTTTGGGAATCCTATAATGCAATAGGACTTACAATATACATTAACAAAAACACCATAAAAGAAAACCATAAAACAAACTTAGTCTCCATTAGAGGAGAAGATGTTCACAACAAACCAAACCATCACCATGGCTGGACAAGAAACAAGGATAAAACAGATACAGTTAAACTCAACACTTAAACCTCTAAACTTAACCAAATCTATTTTGCGATAAACCAAAGTAAAGAGTAAGTCACAATAGTATGTGATTCCTATATCACAAACCCTGACGAATTACCAACATTTCTGGCCTAAAACGAGAGAATCGTTGAAATGTTATTTAGAAGAAATAATGAATCTGGTTTTTGTAGGCATTTTCGATGACACTACTGAAATAGCTTTCCTGGCTACATTTTCGGGTACACCACCCAATTCATAGAGGATTTTACCCGGTTTAACCACAGCAACCCAAATCTCCGCTGATCCTTTCCCACCACCCATACGCACTTCCGTGGGTCTTACGCTAACCGATTTGTCCGCAAACATACGCACCCAGATTTTACCACCACGCGGTACATTTCTTGTCATTGCTAGTCTCCCTGCTTCTATCTGTCTAGCTGTGATCCAAGATGGCTCAAGCGTTTGAAGTGCATATCTGCCAAAAGCAATACGGTTCCCACGACAAGATACTCCGTTGACTCTTCCTCGTTGCTGTTTTGGAAACTTGCTTCTTTTTGGGAAATGGTTGATGGTACTACCACTCTTGTGGAACTCCCTGGGACGGTCCGCCGTCGCCGGAATCTTGTCTTCTTTCCCAAGTATTGTGCCTCTCAAGTGGTGCCATGTTCCAGGAACCTAACCATAGTGAGTGGAAAACACACAGAGATTCTTGAAAACTTGAAAAGTTTTTTTCATTTGTGAATTAAAGATTTGGTTTTTATTTACCTGTCCGAAGCGAGAACCAGGGACCGCAAGTATTCCAGTGGCGTTAAGAAGGCGTTTGCAGTGTGTCTTCGCGGTCTCTGCTCCATCGGCTCTGTTACATGTTACGCCTTCTAAGCTGTTAAGAGCCTGCAGATTCATTTTTAAGCTTGTTAACGTTATACAAGACTCTTGTAGCAAGAGACTGATAAAATGTCTTCAGAGACGCACAAAATTAAAAAATTCTTCAAACTAACCTTTGTAACATTTGCCATGGAAGAGAGAAGTTGCATCATCATGTGAACCTTTAGAATTGAAGGTAGAAAAAAAACAAAAATTTACCAAGCATGAAACGTTTAAAAGGACTTGCTCTACTTCTGTGATTAAATAGAATATACATATATGACCATGCCGATTGGTCACGGAGATTGTTACCTCATCCTTGTTAGACTCCAAGTCTTCTTGAAACTTCTGCAAGATGGAGGAAAAAAAACAAAAAATCAAATAGCTTTTTAACAAGTTTACAGAGTTTGTTCATGATTTCACTAGATAATTTCTCCACCAATAGCATATTAACATTTCAGAACATACCACCAAAAAATAACAAAACCCCTCTCGTTACAATAAAACCAAGTTCTAGTTTGGTTTAGTATGACTGAAAAGTGACTCATGAGAACAAAACTGACATAGAGGAAGTGAAAGCATTATAGAATTTCTAGAAAGAAAAAAAAACTTTAAATTTAAGCACAGGCAGAAGCAAAGCTCAGAAGGAGCCGCAGTAAACCTCAGATTATGAACAGAGAAACGAGAAATTAAGCAAAGCTTGTCGGTTTCGTTATTGGGTAAAAAAACATAAAGAGAAACACAGTGAAAAATATTTGGCGTTGAAACAAATAACACAATGACAATTTGCCAAAAATTGCAAATCAATCGAGAGAAAAACACAGAAATTAACCCACAATTCAAGCAGCAACCCGATACCTTGGGATTGATGGAGTCGGGAAGAGAGAAAGTGGAATCAGAAACAGCCATTTCCGAAGCAGAAGACAAGAAATGAGACAGAGAAACGAGAGGAGCAGGAACAGGAATAGGATGAGATAGAGATGGAAGAAGAGAGAGAAAGCGTCGACGGCCTGTGTGATGTTGACGACGGCGAGTATGGTCGACGAGGCTTTTAGCTTGGCTAAACAAGAATCTCCGCATTGTAGGACGTGCTGCTCAAGCCCAAGATTAAAAATTCTGCCGACGACGAATGTCTCAGATCCTGATCATTGTCCTCCTCTTAAACCACTTAATGCCCACCGATTTTGGAAACTTTATTTTGCCTTGTTTTCCACGGATTTTTTTTATCTAAGTCAAATCTCGAAAGTAGCGACTCGGTAAAAAAAGAAGGTGAAAATAAAATCTACAGCTCTAATACTTGAAAGAAAAATAATAATTACCTACGTGTAGATTAGATTGAAACAAGACCATCCGTCTTGGGAAGAGGGGAAATCAGATGATTTGAAGAACGAAACTAAAGAAGGTTCGTTTCATCTGAAAATAGATTTAGTGGGATAATCACGAAGACCTCAAGGAAGAAATCAACTAAGCAGTGGCGAGACAACAGCTTTAGAGAGCCCATTGGACGAGCCTATAAGTTTTGGAAAGCTTTGGTGTAATTAATAAGAATGCCGTAGGCAAAGGTAGAAGAATATTTGGAAAACAGTTAGCTTTACAAATGTTTGAAAAATTGCCTTAGTCAAAGATGTGCAGTAATTGGTCAAGTGATTAAGTTTTTGCAGTTTTTAAGTATTTTGTAATGTCTTACATTTTGCAAGTGACCATGTTTTAGACATATGTTAAAAAAGCTTGTGTGTAAAATATTAGCAATGGAACATACATTTTGGAAATGAAAAAAACAAACAAAAATAAAGTTGGGTTTCAATACATGTGTTGATCAATCATCAATGTGCAATCTCGTTCTGAATTGGGAGAAGTGTAATTTTATGGTGCAAAAGGGAATATAATGGTGAGATACGGAATTTTAAAGAACGGTATTGAAATTGATAGAGCTAAAGTTGAGGTAAAGTTGCAGCTGGGTGAACCGAAGTCGGTTGGTTAAGGATGTTGGAGTTTTTTAGGACAAAAAAATCATCGACATCCACATTATAATATAAATCCTAAAACAGTATAAAGTTTTGAAATATTACCTTAATATAAATGCCATTTTTCTGACGATGGTCAATATTTTCAGCTGTCACATTCTCTTGACCAGAAGTTTCCAGTTGTCTAAAGTGTTCTTGTACAAGCTTCTCATAAGTCTCTGCAACCAGTTGTGCTCGTTGATCAATGTATGTTCCATCAGGCTTCTGATTTGCTCTCTTCATCAGAGAAATGAAAGAGTAATCTTCATTGTTTAATTCCTGAAAACAAAACAATAAGAAACATTACAAAAATAATAACAACTAGAAATCAGTAATGAAAATGATAGAAACTACCACGTGAACCGGATTTGTGGGAATGTGGGCCCAAACCAATGCGATCGGATAATCGCTAATTACTAGCCTCGCTATTTGGTTTTGCTTTTGGTGTTGGCCAATAAACTAGCATGATGGCCCAATACTCTGTCAAAATCCAGGTTTGACTCTAGTCCTCTTTGCATGACTTATCATACCTCTGAGAGACTGAGACGATAGACTTACTTTTAACTTGACCATTGATAGTAGGATCCTAATTAAATTTTCCCTGAAAAACAAAGTATATCAGAAACGATGAGTACCATTGGAAATGACATTTCCAATGAAGTAATTTATATTATAATAAGAAGATATTTCTCTTTCACAGCTTGATACGTCAGCATTTTCGTGTTATGTGGTGATGACATGTGACATATAAAAAATAAAATATTTTCAATCATTTCATGAGTTTTAAGTTTCTGCATTTAAAATACCTCTTCACATTCTTAGATTTAATTAATAAATTTTAAGTTTCTGCATTTAAAGTACATTTTCACATTTTTAGGTTTAATTAATAATTTCTAGTAAAAAAATAAAAGTTATAGTGTTACGAGATCCAGAAGAATATAATAATAATTAAATATTCATGAAATCTATTTACAAAGTTGTGTATAAAATTTTATTTATTTGCTTATATATAAAAATATGCGAGAACATTACGCGTAAATGATAGAGTTATAATGGGTAAATATCGAATAAAAATAGTTCATTTATCGGAAAATAATATTTAAAGTATATAGAATTGAGTGAAAAGAAGTTTGTATATCAGAAAATAGTATTCAAAGTATACACATAAATTTAAGATCATATAATAGTGCGGATAAAATGCGACAGTTAGAATTATTAATTTTCCAAATTTCAAAATTAAAATAAATATACGAAAAAATATTGTAAATCATTAGTATACTAATAGAATTTTTAAAATTAAATAAAAATATTTCTAGTATACTGTAATACAAAGAGTAATTTTGCTTTTTTTGGAATGAAATCACGAAAAATACATTAAAAAGACTTAACAATGCTTGTCTAAAGAAGGGTGTGGTATTCTTTTCCAAGGAGTACCATGTGCCTGGAAATAAATTTGAATGACCCTTCTGACAGCAGTTGATAGACTTTTTTAATTTTTTTGTTGTATATGTGTATTTTCTGTGTATTTTCTGATTTAATCTTAATTTTTGGTGTCATGAATAAGAGATCCATTATATAATTAGCACTATTGTAACTAAAATATGAATAAAAATGAAAGGTTTGATCTTCCACAAAATTATTATTAATCTGTGATAACAAAAAGTTAAAAGGAAAATAGAAAGAATCAATCAATTTTTTTTTTTACCAAAACCAATCAATTATATTACTACTTGTTTTAATCTCATTTAGTCTGACATTTCCAACTTTGGGGTAACGCTTGAGGGCACAAAATTCCCCTAATTTAAAAATAATACGGATTAGGATTTGAATTTGAATTTGATTTTTTTTTTTGTCTTTTAATACATTTTTCACTTAGATATAAAATAAAATACTTGAACCGAATTGAATCAAATCAAAATTTACCTATCCAAATCCGAAAAGGTTATCATAGTTGTGCACGGCTAGGTTAATGGTATAATAATTCAACTCACAAGAAAGATTGTTGATATGATTGGATTATGTTACATTCTGTTTCTGTGTATGACATAAAGCTTTAATTAATTAAAATCCCGGTTTGTCCGGTTATCTCCAATCAAACCGATACGGTTCATCGTTCCTCTGATTTAAACAGAGAGCTATAAAATTCAACTTTCTCCTCTTCGTTACAAACAGCACTCTAACGAACTTCACAAAACTTCAAGATTGATTCTCTCCCTCTGTAACAACCTCGCCGCCGATTTGATTCTCCGATGGCCATCTCAAGCTATTTCCTTCTCCTCTTCCTAATCGCCACCGTCTCATCTATCGCTTCCGCCGCTTCTCCTCTGTCAATGACGCCGCAAGATCACCAACACGCAGACAGAATCATCGAAGCGATGATCGGAGCCGGAGATTTCCGTGATTGGGCAGCCGATTTCCTCTCCTCCGTCGACGACCAGTTCGGAATCCCTCTCTCCGCCACCATGTTCATCCCCAGCGATTTCGACGCCGCCGACGTATCCTCCTCCAACGGCGGCTCTAACTCCGGTCGTTTCTCCGTCGCTTACCACATCGTTCCTCAGCGTCTCTCTTTCACCGATCTCCGTCTCTTGAAACCTCTCTCTCGTCTTCCAACTCTCCTCCGCGGAAACTCAATCGTCGTCACGAACAACTCTGCTTCCGATTTCACACTCGACGGAGTTCTCGTCTCCGAACCAGATCTCTTCCTCTCTTCCTCGATCGCCATTCACGGTCTTGCTTCGTCGCTTGATTTCTCTCGTTACGGCGAACTTGGAAACGGCGATACAACTTTAGCCGATAGTCTCCGTCCTCGGTCTCATCGTATTCGTCATCGCCCTGACCCTGAGTCCAACAGTAATCAAACCTCTGCTTCTTCTGCCTCCATTGCACATTTCTCATCAAGCTCGTTCTTGTTTCCACTGGCTCTTGCTTTATTCTGACTCTACGTTCCGGTGACTTTTTCCGGCGTATTAACCGTCAAAGATTCCACTAACGGCGGGAAAGTTTATCTCCTTTTGTCCTAGAAAGTCTTTTTCTACATTCAAGATTCGAGTTTTATTGTTTTCAAGATTATGTACATAAATTTCTTTAGTCTATAGTTCTGCAATGTTTTCTTCATTCAAGATTTAGTTTCATTGTTATTCTCACACTAAGCAATACAAGGAATTGAAGAATTTTGTATTATTATAAGATCGCAAAAGCGAAAGAATCGAACTTTTATGTTTCCTAGTTTACACTTCTAACGCTAAGGTTAGGTTATTTGTTCAGTGAAAATTGCTTGAGAAACCAAAGAACAAAAGATTATGAATAAATGCTTTCCCCAAAAAAAAAAAAAAAAAAAAAAAATTTTTTNAAAAAAAAGTTTCTTGATTTGTTGATTCTTCTATCTATCTAAAAGGTAGTTTACTGTCTCACAGTCTTGTACTCTTGTAGCTTCTTGACCATTTTACATCAAATCTACTCCGAAAAGTTTTCCTTTGGATAAACTCACGGAGCAGTTTGATGATATGAAGTGATCTTTTGATTCGGATGAAGTTTGGTTCTTGTGGTTCCAGTACTCTACGAGTCGATGGTTCGGGTCAAGAGCTTCAATGGCCTGTCAAAGAGAGAAAGATTTAAGTTGTGTACAAGAATAAAGATCACTGATTGGTTTTGAATGAAGAAGATTAGATGTTTTTTTTTACCTCAACTATAGACGGAGAGAGGAAACCAAACATTTGAAGCCCGTTGATACCTTCAAACCGCGGTGAAGTTGGAAGACCAAGACTTGTACATGTATCTTTAACTCTCTGCAGCACCATTTCCCAGCATTGTTGTGCCGAGACATTACAGAAGCTCTCGTCTGGAGAGTCTTCCAGAGTAACCTGAAACAAAACAGAGAAGAAAACTGATAAGTCTTTCATTTTACTTTACATGATTCAGTTTATTCGAAAGAGAATGTTTAAGTGTTAAAAAAGGCTGTTTTTACCTTGAACAACGGTCCCATGAGTCCTGCATCTAAAACCTCGGAGATGTAATTGCTCATTCTTGTTGGATCAAGAACGTTGTAGAACTTGACACGGCTCTTGAATCCTGTAAAAAAAGTTGTAAATAAACCTCAACAAACAAATTTCTGATTAAAAGTGTATATATATACATTAACTAAAGGTTGATTGTACCTTTCGGGAATATAGCATGTTTATTGCACCAGAGCTTTCCAAAAATCAAGAACCCGAGGCTCATAGGCTCGATCAACGCATCTAAGCTCTCTGAAGCGGTTAACTCGCCACTGGTGCTGGCTTCTTCTTCTTTAACGTCTTCTTCGTGACAATCCAACTCTAAGTCGATGTTTAGGTCAAACGAAGAACCTTTCTTTAGCTTCTTCTCTTGGCTGATAACTGAACTAGTCTTGTTTGTCTCATCTTCTTCTCGACTGCCTAAGACCTTGGAAGCCCATATCTTCAAATCATCTGATTCCCCTTCCAACGCTCTCACCAACGAGCTTAACTCATCCATGGTGTAACGGACAAGGACGAACCTATCCTCCTCTTCGCACGAACAGAGATCCTCCGAGTGTTTAAGGCACGCGTAGTCTCCGGGAGAGCACTTGCAGCCAGAAGCAGAGAGGTGCAAATCGTAAAAACACAAGAAGCATTCCCTCTCGCAGCTTGAATCAAAGTCCTTCTCCATCTTCACCAAACTCGAAGCATCATCTCTTCCAAGAGCTCCAATCCTCTCCTCTTCCATCCGTAACCGAGCCTCGATCGCTTTAGTAAGCGTTCCCTTCTTCCCACAGAAACTCTTCCATCTCAAGCTCGTTGCGTTCTCCTTCCCCACAGAAGAGAGCTCCCAAAGGGACTTAACCGCTTCGTAAGCTGCTCCCAGGAGAAGCTTGTCGTGAGACAGAGAAGTCTTCCTCGTCTCTCTGCTGTACAGCTCAACAGCGTTCTGTCCATGAGCCAGCCAATCGACGGGGGCCACGTTAACCGCTTCCGCGCAGTTGAAACCGCAGTTGAACCCCGCGTGGTACGCCCTCGGGAATGTCAGCACGTACTCCCCTTGATTCTGAACCACCCGGTAAACCTCCACTCCTTCCTCCTTCAGAATCGATGGAGAGAACTGAGTGACCAGGCCGTGAAGAAGATCAGGCTGCTCATCGAACAAGTCGGGCAGATGCTTCCTCATCACCTTCTCCAGCGCGGTTGCATTGTTTCCGGGGACGCCGTACCAAACTTTTGGCTCCCCAAAGTGATGGTAGTTCAGTGAATACAGATGATGGTCCTCCACATGCTGTTCAAAGCCAAAACACAAAAAAAAATGATCTCAACGATCCAAAATGAATGAAAAATAAATAAAAAAACGAAGCAAAGTGTTTACTTACTTACCCAACAAAACGACGAAAAACACATTCCAACGTAGAGCCATGGGACTAAGACTCCGGAGATGTCACAAGCCTCGAAAGAGAGCACAGAGCCAGGGAGACGAGGCAAGTTGTTCAAGTTCCATCCCGAAGCTACGTACTGATGATCGATATCGGTCACCGTTTCCGTTCGTTTGTAGAACCCGCTCCCGAGCACACCGCTCTCCAAGTCGGCTCCGTAGTAAACCTCGACTTCGTCCGTCGGCGTCTCGACGATCCGCCAGTACTCGCCTTCGATCTCCTCCACGGAGGGGTTCCATTTCGTGTCCTTCTTCTCAAAGTACGAGTCTTTGAAACGCAGAGCGTATTCTCCAAACTCCTCCAGTGTGAAGTCCGAGCCGGAGTTGAACCCGAACTTCTCCTCTGCCTCGGGAGAGGAGGTGGAAGAAGGCTCAGCGGAGGGAGGAGAGGAGCCGGACCCGGACCCGGACCCGGACCCGGACCGTCTCCTAGAAGAGCCCATTCTCGAGTTTCTTCTCCGTTTTCGCTTCTTGCTCTTCGGTTTCTTCTTCATCGGCTCTCGGTTCTGGAGCAGGTCCACGTTCTGTATCCTGGTCGGGAACTTTGTGTGCTCCCATATGCTCTTCTCCTTGAGCCGGCAAGGAGGCTTCCACGTCGACGGCGGGATGATTCGACATATACCGTACGGCTCTGCTAGGGGACGTATCTTTTCGATGTAAGCAAGTGTGTCTTCAAACTCCTGATGCCAACCAAAACCAAAAAAAACATCAGCAAAAAAGAAACGAAACAGAAACGATTTCGAAGGAAACAAGAACAAACAAGCAATTTAAGTACCTCTGTTGATGGAGAGAAAACTGGAGCTTCGTCAATGTTTGGTCTCTGGGCTTCACCTGGTAACCATCTAGCAACAACCTTTTGACATAAACAAAAACGTTATGTAAGATTCATCAAAGTTTTTTCAAGATTTCAAACTTTTTTTGGATTGCATTACACAATAATATTACCTTCCGATGACGTGGACTACTAGGTGGTTCCATGTTTGTGTCTTTGTCCTTATCTTTGTCTGGAGGATGATGATGATTATTCATAGACGTATCCTGGAAAAGAACAGAAAAAAACACATGAGATTAGTTTAATTTTGTAAACAGTTATATGATTAGTGTTTGATCATGCCAATGAATTCAAATTAACAGCTAGAAACTGTGTCACCAGATCATAACAAACACCGAATCACCAAAAAGCAACCTAGGGTTTTCAATATTAACGAATCAAAAAAAAAAAAAAAAAGACAAGGGATCTATTGATCTATGATTAGGTAATTAGCCAAACGAGATCCGAAAAAAAATAATCAGAGACAGAGCTAATCAATCTACAAGTCATAGAGAAAGCTGACGTTATGGTTCTTGAGTGATAAACAAATAAGAAATAAGATGAAATCGATTCAATTATCATTTAACATCGGAAGCTAACCTCTTTGATCTCAGATTCTGGTTGAGCAACACTGAGATGTTGTTGTTGTTCCATGTGGATTGAGAAAATCACTCTTCAATTAAGTTTTCTTCTATGAGAGGCAACGAAACTGAGAAAGAAAAATACAAATCAAAAGGATAAGAAAACGATGTTAGTATCAATCTCCAGAGGCTATGAAAACGATATATATTAATACAGAGGAGTCTGAAGCACTAACCCTAATTGAATTCCAGGGGATCAACAACAACAACGACAATAACAATTGAGTATCCAAAAAATCGAGAATTTAAATCAAATCACAACAGCTCGCGCTTGGGAATTTCCTAACGAGACTGGAAAAAAAACTATCAAATTTCCTGATATTTTTAATTTATTTACCTAAATCAAAAACGAGAAAGCTTCAAAGTTTTCCTTTTTTTCCCCAATTAATGCATAAGGAATTGAATTCGCAGTTAAAAACAGAGATACCCAAATCAGGGAAGATTAAAGAAAGGGAATTAATTGACCTAAGTAACGAATAACAAGGAGACACAGAAAAATACAAAAACAAACCGAACTAGACCAGGAAAAACAAAATAATATTTTATTTTTAATTAACGTTTTAAAAAAAAAAAAAAAAAAAAAAGAAAAGGAANAAAGGAAAGGACGAAAAGAGATGAGTTTACCTCAAACGAACGGCTCAGATTCTTGCGAATTTTCTCTGATTTCACGAATCTTCTTTTTCTTTATATTTTTATAATAAAAATCGATAAATCGAACCGGTTAACTGTACGATAAAGATGATTAGAGAGTGAGACAGAGAAAGACAAGAGAATGATTAGAAGTGAGAGAGAGTTTCTGGGGAAAACGAGGAAGTTGGAGAACGCCCGCCAAAGAAAACGCAACCCACAGTTTTTAACGGATCAGCGTTAAGATCAAAACCACCAAAAAGCCCACACGGTACCGTACGATTTAATCTTGGAATATTTTTGTCAGAGTACCCTCAGTTTTTCTGTTTATTTACGTTTATCTGCCCTTTTTGTTCCGTCATCGACGTCGTCGTCTTCTTTGGGTTTTTTTTTGTTTCTCCGCGTCGGAAAAGTAAAAGAGTTTGACCGTTTCTTTTTTATCTAAACGCTGTCGTGTAGCTGAAATCAACCATAATTTAGTATATTTCTTAACTTAACCATTACTTATGACATGTTGTCAAAAAAAAAAAAAAAAAACCATTACTTATGACATTTTTTTTTTTTTTGATAAAGAACCAACTACTTTGACATATGTCAGAAAAGTACGGAGTCGGAGAGGTTGAATATGGTAGAATCAAAAATATATTAGAATCATAAGAGAAGATCAGTTGTGTAATACAGTACAGAAATCGCTAAAATAGGGTAAAAATAAAAGAAATGATGAGGAAAAAAATGCAAATTATGCCCTTTTTCAAAAAAAAAAAAAAAAAAAAAAAAAAAAAAAAAAAATTTNAAAAAATGCAAATTTGCTGAGAAAAGAGAGAAAGTCAATTTATGTAGTAAAGTACTTTTACTTTTAATTAATCTAGCCGAATCTTCTTGGTTTTTGCTTCTGTGTCGTCATCTTCAGCTTCTCTCTTCACTCTTCCGATTGCAAGAACAGCATTCCTCACCTGAACACCAAAAATACACAATGTATTTAATAAAACTTTCTACACAATCTATCTGTTATATCGAATTTTCTACACAAACAAAAAAAATAAAATAAAGTGAAGTTCGGTACTTACAATTTGAGCAACAGATTCAGCAACTGAATCGGCAATAGATTCTATAGTGGTGTGTGAGCTCTCTGGCTTTGGCTGCAAAAAGGGTAAAATCGTCTTGTTATTATAAAACAAGATCGTACAATTGTGTAAGAGAAAAAGAAAGTGAAAGAGAGTTAACTTACAGTATAAGAAGAACTCGCAGTTGTTTCAGTTGCTGTACGACTCCTCCGGTTAATTTGAAGAGGAAGAACGACCCGGTCAACTTCAGGAGGAGAGACAACCCGGTTAACTTCAGAAGGAGGAACAACCTGGTTAACTTGAGCAGGAGGAACCCGGTTTACGTCCGGAGGAACAACCCGGTTAACTTGAGGAGAAACAATCTGGTTAATTTGAGGAACAATTAAGATTAGAAATTTAAACAAATTCCAAACAATATTTTCAACTGTGCAAGTGATGAGGAAAAAAAAAACAGAAGACTTTACAGGTCGAGTTGTGATGTGTTTGCAGAGAGAACATTGCACAGCTCGATCACCATCTTTATAAATGACTTTTACACCACATCCGCGACAGACAAGAGTGCTAAGTTCAGGCATCGGACGTGAGAAGTTACAACAAGGACATCTCACTGTTCTTCCTGAGTTAGTTTTGTAAGATAAGTTAGCTCTGCAGCTTCCACATTGAAAAGGTGCAATCAAATTTCCTGTAGTAAACAAAATCAAAAACTCTTAATAGTTCCAAGGAAAAAAAATTAAACGTTGTTATAACGAAAGAGAAATCTAAAACACATTTTTATCCCAAAAAAATAAAGAATCCAAAACACGGATACCTAGATGAGGAATGAATGGAACGTGACATCTTGGACATTCGACTCTTCTTCCATCTATTTCAAGGTCAGCAAAAACTAGTGTTCTTTGTCTGTTATATCCTCCTTGGTTCTCCATAGCTCTGAAAAAACACACACAAGTAAACCAAAAAAATTAAAGATCGATGAGAGAGTTTTGAAACCTTCAAGGGAAAGGGAATATCAAATGATTTATTTATTTTTTTACCTTGAAGATGAGAAAAGTGTTTTGATATGAAAAAGAGGTAATGAGTGAAAAGCAAAGAGTCTATGTTTGGTCTTTTTATTAACCATGAACAGTTACGAACGTACGTTTTCTTTTTGCAACTCTTCACTTTATAGAAATTTAGTTTAAATACATTAACTTAAACAAATTTGTATCGATTTTTAGAGAATTTTCCATATATTCCAACTTGTCATAAAAAAATCAACGGATACCGAGTTTGTACCTCTTCACAAAGGGTAGAGAAGAGGTACAATAGACCTCTTTACCCGGAAAAAGAGTTGAAATTACATTTGTGTGAAATGTATCCAAGCGCGCATTTAACAATAATAAAATGTTTTTTTTTCAAAATCAGTGATCATTTTTAAGAGGAAAAATGAGGAGGGACAACATCTTTTCATAGTTCCTTATATTTGTTACCACTTAGACGTAATGTTTACTGACTTTAGTTAAAGTGAATTCCATACGAATCCTTAACATTCTTCTTTTTGTGAAGAACCATGGAAAAAAGTAGTTCTTCATCAAAGCTGATGAGCAGTGTAAATGAAGAACAATTTATTTTCAAAAATTTCTTATATATTCAAACTTGTCATAAAAGAATGAAAACATAAGTTCGTCTCTACCACTACGCAAAAAAACTTCAGAAAAGGTCCAGTAGGCCTTTAACACCCCCCCCAAAAAAACAAGACTAAGAATTGAGATGACATTTGTGACAAGCACATCTAAACGCGCATTTAAACACGCTACAATATAACAAAACGTTTTTTCTGGTTTCTAAATTAGTTATCACTTTTAAGAGAAAAAAAAAAGAGCAACATGTATTTTCATAGTTCCTTAATTCTATTACCATTTCTATTTTTTGTCAAAGTGGATTCCACGCAAACCATTAACATTTTTCTTTTTTTTTTGTGAGAATGAAGAACAATTTGTTTTCAAGAATTCCCTATTTATTCAAAGTTATTATATTGGGAATAAAAATGAAGAACAATTCGTCTCCACTTCTCCGCAAAGCGTAACGTGCATTTAGACACACGGTAGTAAATAACAAAGAGTTTTCATTCATTATTCAGAATGGTCACAAATCGGAACCCAAATTTTAGTTTCTAAAACTAACAAGAATAAGAACTTAGTCTTTTGTCTTGAGTTTTGACACAATAGTTGTAAGTTTATTTCATTAACTATTCTCTGCATTTTTCTTCATTGTTCCTCTGATTCACAAGTTCAAGCCCAAAGTTCAGTTTATATAAGTAACAAGAACAAGAATCACATCTTTTTTGTTTTGAGTTTTATTTATCAGATGCTTCTTTCACATGCAGAACAACTCGAGATACAAAATGTTCCAAACAGTACATATGATCATATGAAATCCCTTTTGATGCCAAAAAAAACAAACCAGGAGAAATCAACCGCGATTGTCAGATGTTCAAGAACCTAAACAAAAGCTTGAATCATATGCACAGAAGGGAAAATCCTAAGTTTATAAGAAAAACAAAGGCAAACCAAAATCCAAACTAAATCCAAAAACGAAGCAAACTCTAATGTGGAGAGAGGAAGAACAGAGATCCTGCAGCTGCAGCTATCTAGTGTAGAGGCCATTGCAGAATCCTTTATTATATCTTACATCAGCCAATCCATTGGTAGCTTTCTTGGAAGCTCCATTGACGAAAACGTTTTTCGTACCGTTGCTAATCACATGTTGATGAGCAGAAGCTGGTTTTAGGACTGATTCTAGCTCGCCACACGACGCTGCAATGAGCCCTGAAGTAAGAAGCAAAAGATTGGTTATGTGACTGTTGTTGTTGACTTCAGGTTACTTAAGAGAGATGTATATATAAAGTTTGGATCTTTTTGACTGATGATGTGGGTTCTGACCTAAGAAGAGAGGAGAAGCTTTCCCGGGTCTGGACTTGAACTCCGGGTGGAATTGAGCTCCGATGAAGAAAGGATGGCTTGGAAGTTCAATAATCTGCAATTCCAGTATAAGATTAGTCAAAGCTGAAAGCTTTCTTTTTGCTGCAATAGGATTTGAATCTAGAGATATAAAACAGACCTCCATGCGTTTGCCAGATTCATCTTTCGCAGTGAAAGATAGACCGGCCTTCTCAAGGCGTTCAACCATATCAGGATTTACCTGCAAGAATAGTGTATGTGCATGTCAAGAATTCAACTTTTTTTTTCATTTTTTAAGTGGAAGATATTCAAGAACTTGTATGAAAGAAATCCACACCTCATATCTATGGCGATGCCTCTCCTCGACAGAGCTTTTGTTCCCATATCTGCAAAGAACAGAGTAAACAGAATCATTTGAAGTAAAATCTATATAGCTTTCATATGTGAAGAACAAACCAAGTTAAATATAAGATCAAATGGTTCTCACAGTTTTGCAGATTTGCTGTCTTTGACACTGAAGAAAGATTTTCTTGATCCTAAGCGCATAGTGCCTCCCATATGAGTTCTCGAACCCTAAACCCACCAAGCATGAACATAAACTGAAATCAGGAAGACAGTAAAGAAGCATTTCAAGTTAAGAGAAAGAGAGAATCTATTAACCTCAGGCATGAATATGATGCATGGATGTTTGGTATCCGGTTTAAACTCTGTGCTGTTTGCGTCCTGCAAGCAGAGAACTGATCTTGCAAACTCGATGACAGCAATCTGCATCCCGAGACAGATTCCGAGGAAAGGGATCTTGTTTTCACGAGCATATTTCGCAGCAAGAATCTTCCCTTCCACTCCCCTATCACCAAAACCTCCAGGTACAAGAACTCCATCTACACCCTAAAGAAGATAACAAAACGATATGAGCAAAACCACATAAGGCTTATCGATGATTAAACTAAAGTTGTGAAATGGCAAACATTTCAAACCTTTAGCAACTTCCAAGCAGCTTTATACGCATTTGGATTCTGCTTAAACAAAAACAAAAAGAAGCATGAGTCCAGATCAAAATTTGAGACCACGTAAAGTCATATATGTGAAAATAACATTAGATACGGACCTCTTTCTCAGTTTCTTTTTCAAGATCACAAGCTGGAACCCAATCAACTACGAGCTTTTTGCGACAAGCCACAGAGGCATGTAAGAGAGCCTAAACAAGTTATCCAAATGTGAGAACAGATGCAAAGAAATCATTCTGTTACACAGAAACTATCCCATGAGCGGTGATGCGTTAAGTTCTACCTTCAAGACAGAGAGATAAGCATCGGAGAGCCCTGTGTATTTCCCCACAACAGCGATTCTCACCTGTAAATTGATTTGCTGCGTTAAGAAAGAGACATCAAGATTACAGTTTATAAGGAACTATTGAGAGCTGAGACCCACCGGCACATGTAAGTTGTCGCATAATTCAGCTCTAGAAGTCCATTCCACTAGAGAAGGTTCTTTAACAATACTGTTTCAGAAACAACAAAGATCACTTCCAATCCAATTGAGTCGCATACCAAGAAAACAAAAGACAAAGCAAGATATTATAGGTACCTAGCAAGATTGAGCACTTTTGAGATTGCAAGGTGAGCCTTCTGATCCTGTTCAATGGAATACAGTCTTAAAGATCTATAACAACTCAGCGTATTGACTACAGATGGTTTTAGTTGAGAAAAAAGGTACCTTGAGCAACAAAGGAATATGCCAAATGTTGGGAACATCGTAGAGAGTGAAGATATACTCAAGCTGAAACAAGAACCGTAAGCTGGTAAATAAACAAGATTTCCAAGTAAAATAACATAACAATAAAGGGACAAAAAAAGGCAGCTTCTTACCGGGACATGGCAAAATTGAGCTAGTTTTTCTTTCACGTTATCTTCAAGTGGCTTAATGAAGAAAAAAGATAAAGAGAATTTTCCATCAGAACAAGAGACTGTGATTTCTAGATGAAACAGATTTCAAGTCCGACACGGAAATGAAAGTAAAAACCTTTGTGCTCCGACAAGCTAAGATATCAGGTGTCAAGCCTAAGCCTCGTAGCCCCCGGACGCTATGCTGTGTCGGCTTCGTTTTCTGAAAGATAAGGGAAAAGAAGTTAATGCAGACATAGAGACTCAACTGCTGTCACATCATGGCTGCTCCATTTCAGGATAAGTATTATACCTGCTCACCAACAACATTAAGCACAGGCACGAGGCTGACGTGGACCAGACAGAAATTCCCTGGACCTAAACTCAACCACCAACCAAAGATGCAGCAGTTAATTTTCCATCCTTATCCCAAAATTCCCACACAGAGAATTTCTTTGCTCTTTTGATTCAAATGATTCTTACCTACACGGTAAAAGAACTGGCCAAGAGCCTCAATAAAAGGCGCGGATTCAATATCACCTGCAAACATAAAGAAACTCTGTTTACAGAGAAGAAGAAGCAAAGCGAGAAACAAGAAAGAAGAAGAAAAATACAAGTTTGGCGTATAACCTATAGTTCCTCCTAATTCGATAACACAAACATCAGCAGGACCTTCCTCTCCATCAACAGGAATCACTGCAACTCTCTCGATCCATTCTTGAATTGCATCAGTGATGTGAGGAACAACCTAATTAAAAAAAAAAAAAAAAAAAAAAGNGAGCATGAAATGAGAAAGAGATAGGTGGGGAAAGCATAATTATTAGCACCTGAACAGTCTTTCCCAAATAATCTCCTTTCCTTTCTTTAGCAATTACATGCTGTCAGTGAAAAAGACATATAACAAAAGAAGATTTAGTAAAGCTAACTCATCAATCAACTTCCAATTAGTTGAGATCTAGATCTTAAACCTGGTAAATTTTCCCGGTAGTGATGTTATTGTCTCTGGTTAATTTGATATCTAAAAACCTCTCGTAGTTTCCAAGATCAAGATCCACCTTTTCGTGGCAAATCACATCAAAAACAATTAAAAAAAGATTGAAAAGTTGTTAAAAGTAGAAATCTTTTTGGAAAAAGTTGGAGGAAAAAAAGTCATTTTTATTAATTTACCTCACCACCATCGTCAAGGACAAAAACTTCACCATGCTCAAATGGGGACATGGTTCCAGCATCAGTGTTTAGATAAGGATCTGGAGATTTAAGTGCCCCACGTAAGCAAAACGTCATTTTGACTTCAAAACCAGAGAAGATGTAGAAAAATTTACCGATTTTGATCGAAGTAACTCGAAGACCACAAGCTTTGAGAAGAACACCGATACTACTTGCTGTCACTCCTTTGCCTAATCCACTCACAACACCTCCTGTTACAAGCACGTACTTCATCTTCTTTCCTTGTGATTTCTGAGTTTTTAACTAATTCCAAAAAAAAAAACAACAAATCAGTCAGAGAAGCAGAAGCAGAAGCAAGTGAGTCACAGAAGAGTAACAGAAACCAGAAACTGAGAAAAGCACGAAGCTTTTTGAAATGCTTAAGAGAGAAATTGGGTTTTTTTCTAGATTTGGCATCTCCTTCACCCTAGCAAACAACCCAATCGCAGAAGCAAAACGCAGAGGAGAGCGAAAGTTTTTTTCTGGTTGCAATCAGTTTTTAAAAAAAATTAAAAAAAATGGAGCAAAAGCTCTTGCATTTTGTTTTGTATTAAACCCAGGAAGCAGAAATTCAGAGACCCAAAACAGAGGAGTGAGGGAGTGAAAGAGAGACCTGAGTGTAATCGGAGACTGTATTACGGTGATTTTCGATCTAAAATGTGAAAAAGGTGTTGTTTTGTTTTATGGGTTTTGATGGGTTTATCGGATAAGGATAAAGGAAGGCGAGAGAAGCGTGAAAACGATGGAGAAGAGGAGAGAGACGAAAACAAAAAGAAAGAAAAATGAAAGGAGAGAAGGTTTTTTAGGTTCACGCCATTGACGACGGAAGCCGTTTTATAAAGGAAGAGATTGAAACAGTAGCTAATAGCAGCAAGCGCCTCTCACTCTCAAAACCCCAATGTAAACCCTCCACCTAATTTTTTTTTTTTTTTTTTTTAATTAATAAAAAAATAAAAANACGTACTTATTTGTTATTTCTATATACGGACTGCTTTGTATATTTGCAGATACACAAAATATTGCATTTGCATAGTTATTTTGATTCGTTGGAGCCCCCAAAGGCCAAAACAGAGTTAAAATATTAGTTTATGGAGTAATTAAAAATCATTTAGTGGTTAACTGTTCGGATGATAAATATTTGAGAATTTTTTCAAAATACACATTTCTAAGCTCATTTTCAAAATGACACCATTTATGATATTAATTTGGGTTCACTGATCATATATTACGGTTTAGATTTTACGATTTATGATTTAAATTTTATGATTTAGGATTTTAGATTTTATGGATTATATTTTCTTTTGACAGTAAAAATAATGTAGTTTTGAAATGGATTTTCTAGATGTCTTGAAAGTGAACACCCAAAAATGTATCTTTGAAATTCTTCAAAAATATTTATTTTCTAAAAAAAAAACTGATTTGTTAAATTAAAGATAGAAACCTGTTTTTTTTTTTTAACAACAAGTTATAAACCTTAATTCAAATTTTATAGTTATGGTTGCAGTTTCTCATTTTACTAATCTATAAAGTTCAACTGCAATCATAACTATACAAGTTGAATTAAGGTTTCTCAATTATAACTCAATGACATTCGGAATACAAACATTCCATCAGCACTTGGACGTTCACGCTAAATTTTAACGTTATAATATATGTACTAGCTTTGTGTGATTTGGTGTTGAGGACTTTTTTTTTTTTTTGGGTACTATTACTATAATGTTAAGAAACAGCACTTATTTGGGTGTTGAGGACTAATTTGTTTGCAAGAATGGACCAGAAACTCACAACCATATGTTCTTCCTTTACCCTTTTTCACAATCTATAAAATGGAACAAAGTTAAGTCATGCCAAAAATTTTGGTTCATAATGAGGAAGTCTAATGCTTTAGCAGCGATTGTTTTCTTGAAAGTTGAAACCAACAATCAATATGTAATTAAATAATTACAAAGTGAGATTAGTGTTGTATAGGTAAAAAAAACAAAACAAAACAAAAAAAGACAAATTAATTTTAATAGTTTTCTTTTTCTAAACAATACCGTGATATACAATAAGAATTAAGAAATGAACAAGTATCGAAGGCCATTAAAAGATTAAGTCAAGTAGTCACGTACATTTGGCTGTGTTCAAAAAATCGGTAATCGTTAATCAGGCGGTCGGGCCGGGATTAACGTTTTTTAAAAAAAAAAGGAAAATAATCGAGGATTAGTCGGGGAGGAAATTTTGACCATATTTTATATATTTTAATAACATTTTCATATATGTAACTATATAAGTAAGTAAATAACACATATTGAATGATCATATTCCAAAAGATTATATATTGTTATTTTTTCAATTCACATCTATTACAAAAAATCAAACATATTTCCGCTCACAATAGAAACCCAAAAAATTGTCTTGATCAATTAAGAACATACAAAAATATAGTAAAAGGATTGTAGTTTTTCTTCCTTTTGTTCTTCAATGATCAAGTAATAAAGGTGAAATGGACTATTAGACTTAGATGTGTTAGATTAGATCCTAGCAGCATTACTCATTAACCTGAAACAAATGTTAAAAAGATGTGTTAAAAATTGAACTTATACACACGGAACCAAAACAAAAGAGATAACCAAAAGTTAAAAACCAAATCAACCTTTCTTGTCTAAACCAAAACTAGATAACTACAATACAATCTTTAAAACATCACTACACCAAAACCAAACCGTTAAAAAAAAAAAACAGAACATGAAATCAGTAAGGATGACAAAAAGAAAACGTACCCATGTAACCAGGTGGTGTGTCACGGAAGACGGGATCTTCATCATCTTCAAACTCCATGTCTCCACCATCCTCTTCATCTGATACAAAATCATCATCGTAAAGGGCTCTAACCCTTGAAGCTTGAGTAGTAATTCCAAAATGACCATCATCATCTAGCTCTTCATGGCGATCAACAAGCCACTCTTCAACAGTGTCTTCATTACCATCATCAAATATGACATCAACTTTGCCTTCTCTGATTTTTTCCTGCTTCCTAAACAATCTAGCATTAAACTGGACATAGACTAGACTGTTTAGTCGACTTACATCTAGTCTATTCCTTTTCTTCGTGTGAATCTGCAATCCAATACTATATTTAAAGATTATGCATCGTAAAAAAGATGAAAAAGGGTATAGCGATATAAAAAAAACTAACCGCTCCAAAGCAGCTCCAATTTCGCTCACAGCCAGAAGAACTAGAGGTCAAAGCAAGGATCCTCTTAGCTAGATTTTGCAAAATTGGTGTTTCACATCCATAAGTTGACCACCAAAGTCCTGTGATTTAGTCAAATACATATGCATCATTATGCATCATTCACTAAAAGGTAAAGAATAAAGTTTAAAGAAAGCCAATAAAGAACAAAAAACAGACCTGGATCAAACTTATCATCCTTCTTCTCGCAGCCTCTTTGAGCTAATGGCAAGCCAAAATAACCGGACTTGTTTCTGTATTGCTGAACCTCTAGATTGACAACTTCATTTTGCTTGTCAAAGTCTCCATAGTAGAATGTCTCGACACAAGCAATGAATGCTTGCATGACTTCCATATCATATATGCCCAGGTTCTTGTAGAAGTAGAAGGGATTGAGAAAATAGGCGGCAATATGAAGAGGAGTATCCAGCATGCCTTCCATTTTCTCATCAATAATCTTGATGATTGGTTCATAATTCCTCTCCATCTGATCTGTAGCTTCCTTGATCGAGTTCTTAGCTACTAAGATCTCACCATAGATAAACCCAAGTGAGGGTATCTTCTCTCCATCTGCCAGCCTTAGAACCTTCACCAATGGGCTGAAAACTTTCAAGACAAGTGCCATACTACTCCAAAATCCAATGCTCATAACTGTTTCATATGAAGTTTTGCCCTTCACACTCTTTGAATGAACACACTCGTGCCACTCATCACTGCCAAACATATTCTTCAGTTCTGCCTTCTTTTCATAGAGACTTTGCAGAGTCAAGAAGCAAGTTGCAAACCTTGTTGCTCCTGGTCGCACAATGTCCTTATGTGTATGTGATCGCATCAGGTCTAAGGTTCTGTGATGAGCATAGATGAAGATGGTGAGACATTTTGCTTGATCTATGAGTTTAGCAAGCCCTGGCAGCTTTGAAATCCCCTCAAGCATCAGATCGATGGTGTGTGCAGCGCATCCAGACCAAAATATATTAGGCCTCTTTTTCTTAAGCAATTTTGCAGCCGCCACATTATTGGTTGCATTATCTGTTACCACTTGGACAACCTTCAGAGGACCTACTTCTTCGATGCACTTGTCAATATAATTAAAGATATACTCACATGTGTGAGAATCCTTAGAAGAATCTTTTGAACCAAGAAAACATGTACCTCCTCTGGAGTTGGCACACATATTCATGATGCTTCTTCTTTTCATATCAGTCCAAGCATCAGTCATCACAGAGCAGCCATCAGTCTCCCATTCTTCCTCTAGGTGTTTCAGCTTTTCCTTTGTCCTTTTTTTCTCTTCATTAAGAAGTGGTTCTCGGAGTTGATACTGACTTGGAGGCTGCCAACCAGGCCCAAACTGTCCCAAAGCTTCGCAAAAGAGCTTGAAGTCATCATTGTCAATTGCATTGAATGAAATGCTTGAGTTGTAGATCCACCGAGCACAATACTGATGCACCGCTTGTGTTTTTTCCTTCCATATTGCATCATTGATACTCTGTTGACGTTTCTGGCTACCCACAGTTGCTTCAGGGTTAATCGTTGTAGCAAAGTTATCCATTGGACCTTGGAAGTGAGGACCTTTACGATGTCCAAACTCTCTTTCAAGCTCCTCAATGACTCTATCTTTGCTAAGATTAACCTCTGATCTCAAAGCTTCATCGCGCTTCCTCTTCAGAAGCTTCTTCTCTTTGGCTTCTAAAAGCACTTTCATACACTTAGCTTTATCCTCTCTACTTGACCGTGGACAAGGAGCAACGTTCCCCTTCACATGAGCTATGTGCTCCTTCATTCTGAAGATACCACCAGTCATTACCTTTCCACATAGTATACATCGCAGCTTGTCCGGATTTGTGGGTTCAATCATACATCCATAATCACCAGAATTCTTCTTTAGAGAGTGTAGAGGAGCCTCCTCCGTCGGTGGATCATCCATTATGACACTAATCTCACTATCAAAACACAAAAAAAAAACATGAGTAAGAATCTAACTACTCGGAAACCAACAACACAACAACCAAATTATTGCTTTCTCTTATGTCTTTTTCTCTAGCTAAGATTTTAAAAGCAAAACAAATAAACAAAGACAAAGACAAAACAAAGAAACAAAGAAAAAGAAACACAACTCGTGATTGTTTTGAAAGAGAGAACGCAAATATCATGTTTTACAAAACAAACTCAAACCGTTCGTGAAACAAAACTTCATCCTTGATGAAAAAACAAAGAGATTGTGAAGAGAAAATGAAAATACTCAAAAGACCATAGAGAGAATTCCTCTTCTCATGGCGAATTTGTGTTTTTTTTTTGCTTTCTCAGACGAGTAAAAAACGAAAAACCCAAATCCAGTTTCCGGGAAAGTCCGATTTTATAATCAATCAATCAATACCCAGAAACCAAAAACAGTCGAGAGCGAAACAATCCCAAATTTTCAATACTCAAAACAGCTCAAAACCATAAAAAATGAAAAATCAGTTCAAGCATAGTGAAATTACCTCGAACAGACTTCAGACTACGAAGATCTCTTAGTAGAATAACTGGATTAACTTTGTTTTGGCTTTAATTTCTGGTTGAATAGGTTGATTACTCGCAAATCGCTAATCGTTCTAGGGTTTGTGTTTTGGTTAAAATCCCCAAATGATTACGAGACAAGATTTTGTTGAGCGATGAAAAAAAGTTTGTCGACAAAACGACGTCGCACAAGCTTATTGGGCCATATTTAATGAAAACTGACAAACAAGCCCAACTGATTTCACTATGTCCAAACCGTTTTTTTTTTAAAAAGCGTTGACATCGGTCAACAAATTTTTCATCGGAAATCATGACCGTTTATCGTTAATCCCAACGGCAGCTCGCCGTTCAGCGATTTTTTTTCCGATTTTTTCAAAAAAACGGCGCTTTTTTGAACACATACATTTGGAGATATTAACTAGTAATTTAATATTACTCCCTCTGTTTTTCTCTTGGTTTTTTAGAATTGGACACACAAATTTAATTTAATTTTTTTTTTTAAATAAAACATATTTTATCATCAAGTCCAACACAATTTAACTAATGAAAAAACAATCTGCAGAATATAAATAATCAAAACGATAGAAATACAATTAATTTATGCTTTGAATGGTGAAAAAACCACAGAATATAAATAATCAAAACGATAGAAATACAATTAATTTATGCTTTGAATGGTGAAAAAACCACTTATTTATGAACAAAAAAATTCTCTAAAAAGCCTTTTATTAGAGAAGAGAGAGTAGTTAATATGAAATCTTGAAAGGTTTTGGGGACATGAGTTATTGACATGTCTTTACCATTGTGGTCAATCAGATGGACCACTATAACGGTATTAACTAATCACTATTTTTGCCCGACTGATCACTATAACGGGAACACTTTTATTTTAACAAAAACGATTTTCATTCAGTGTAAATTGGTTTAACCAAGCTTTATGTAGACATTAGTCCCATATTTGGATTTTCCGTTATTTGTAAGCAATCTTTGATAGTTTGGTTAGCAAGTTTGTGATCACATGCGTTACGGGGCCCAGCGGTTTATTCTCTGTCCGTTTAAACGTGGAAATTTACAACGACTTTGTTCGTATTTTTACGTTTTCCGTTTGGCCCAGACCAGGAACACATTTACTTATCGAGGTTATAGTTTTAGGAAAATGTATCTGCAATTATTTGAATATATCTAAATATGTTTTGAGTCCAGATACATCCAATAATTACATATATATTTTTCTAAAATATAAAATTTTCTGAAACAGATGAAGTAGTATAATACTAATGTAATTTGGAGAACAAAAAACACTACTACTTATTATAACAACTAATTAATATCCCAACTGAAATAGAACTGGAATTAAATTCAGTGCTATAATCAAGAAATCATAGTGTAGAAGCCTCTTTGACTCAATGATTGATCAGATATCTAGGATTTGAATTTGAAGTGTGGTCTATTATAATTTATGCAGATTAATAAATTTTTGTTTACAGAATATTTGGAACTGTGGTTGTGAAACCTTAGAAAACAATCAGTGATAAAAAAAAAAAAAAAAAAAAAAAACCCTATGGGTCTAAATGGTAACTGAGGAATGTTGTTAAATGTGGAATCTGGCTGAATAAAATAGAGATTTCTTGCGGAATCTGGCTGATTAATTAGTAATATGAATGGTAACAGTTGAATGTTGCTGAATGCGGAATAAACACCTAACAAATTATTTATGTCACAGAATAACAAAATATTTACCTAGTTGAATTCATCAAATAAATAATACACATATATGTAAACTATCTAAATAATAACTAGATAAAATAAATTATTCAAAATATATTAAATTTAGCGGATTCATAATATCTTATTAAATATCAAAGTTAAAATAATAAAATAGATGTTTTAAAAAAAATTATAATACTAATTCTTTGAAAAAAAATCATCTCATATTTGCTGCTTAATTCCCTTATGTATTATAGGTATCATTCATTGTTCTACCTTATTCTTGTATAAAATTTATATGCTATAATAACTTTAAAATCTATATTCAATTTTATTGTAATTGAGTTTATTTTATACTAAAATAATTATTTCATACATCATTCCATCTCTGGTTATGTTCTTGTAAATTATTTATTATTATTATCTATAATCATAATTTTTTTTTTATCTATTAATCTATTATTAAGATTCAGTTTCAGACACTAGAAAAATTTAAATATTTGGAGATAATAGTATATGATCTGGATAATTGTCCACCAAATTTGTATGATATTAAAAATTATAATAAAAAAATTTAATGATAACTTTTTGTCATATTAATTAAATATATTAAAATGAAATAATAATATATAAAAAATAATTTAAAAACACACATTTGACAATTCTAGATTCCACATAATTTCTCAACTTTAACAGGTATATTAAAGAAATAATTCCTACAAATTCTTCATAATTCTTTAATATAATGTTATCACTTACCAGTTAGTACCTAAATACACTAAAGTGAACTGATATTATATTAAAAAAAATGTTTGACAATTCCTCAACAATTCGACAAATGCAACTGGTGTTTTTTAAAAAAAATTCTTCCACATTCCTCATGATTCCACATTTCTCATGTTACATATGATTTGAGGAATGTGGCAGAATGTAGCAGAATTTTTACCAAGAAAATTAGTCCAGCACCAGTTAGGAAGAATTGTAGAATTGTAGAATGACATAAGAAGACAAAAATTGCAGAATACTTAGATACTGTTTATTTAAATATGTAACTTTAATTAATATGAAGAATTGTGAAGAACTGAAGAATCTATGGCAGACAAAAATATGATGATTTTTAAATAATAATTATTGGATGTACTTTCTAATACAATTACTAATTTTTATTATAATAAAGTAAATGATTTAATTGTATATTTCTAAGAATCTAAATTTGAACATTTTTTTAAAAATTGTATTTCGATCCTATCAGTAATGAATATTCGGGTTTTTGTAAATATGAGTTGATTTTCATTAGTGAATTGGTAATATTAAAATTATTATATTTTAAAAATGTGTATTTTCATTTTTAGATCTATCCTAAATTCTATATATTTTAAATAATTTATATTATTTAAGTATTATTTAGTTATGAGTTCACAAATATTTGTTTTTATTTATTTTGTTAATTCAAATGTGTAAATATTTTGTTATTCAGTTACACAAATATTTTGTTAGTATTTATTCTATATTCAGCAACATTCAACTATTACCATTCATATCTCTATAACTCAAATTACGAATTTATTGGTCACCGAATCTTTAACGCATGTAGAAAAATTAACATCAAATATATCAGTTGTACGCTTGAATCCTCGCATTGGTTAATCATTTATGTCCATGAATATGATCATTCAGATCGTATAATGACGTAGTTACTGTGTCTTTACTCTACGGTATACTAATTGCTGTAATAAACAATTGTAATACCAAACGGAAATAAACCCATCATCATTAACCCCAACAATGTTATATCTTTCTTTTTTCCCCAATACAACTCCCACATGCACTATCAAATGATAATGTACATTGTGAGAAATTAGACTGGAAAGAGGAGGCAACACATAATTAGAAACAAAAAAGTAAAAACCAGAAATTAAAGAAGGGGTCAAAGGAGTAAATGAGTTTTTTTTTTTTTTTTTTTTTTATAATTGTGGAATACTAAAGATTTTCTATACCCAAAAACTAATTACACAAAGTTTTAAATCCGGTTATCCGTAATTCTAATTTAAAAAACGCAGTTAAGTGGTCAATCAGAATGGAATTCAGATGGATAAACTTACAAACATGAGCTCTTTGAGCTCTTTAATCAACTGGACCGATACAAATTGGTTTAAATGAGTAATCTTTAATAGTTTAATTTTCAAGAAACCCACCAAACTTATAACGACCAACTAACATTCGTACATATGCACACTTTAATTTGTTGATCCTATCTTCTACTGTCCAATGAGTTTCTATTAACATGGAATTTATTATTCTTATTATTCTGACAATAATTATTATAAGTATCGTATCCATATCCAAATCTGGTGAGAAGACTAAATGCAGGAAAAAATAAAAGCATGACCATTTGAACTATTTGGCGCAATCAAAGTGAAATCGTAGTAAATATCTACAAACACGCATGAAACATCATAAATTTATGAATTGGTGCCAAATTACCAAAAAAAAAAAAAAAAAAAAAAAAAAANAAAAAAAAAATCTTAGTAAATCCTATCTACAAACATGCATGAGACATTAGTCTTTGAACTGGTGTCACACTGTCTTTATAATATTATTATCTAGTATGAATTTTTTTGTAATGTCTTATTATTATTTATTGTTTGTGGTTGAGTAATGATGGTTGGAACCTACTTTTTTTTATATTTGTTCCTAGATTTCCTACGAGTTGCAAATAACTTGCAATTATAACTGATGTCTTGCGTTTTTGACGCATTCTAACCTTCGTTTTCAATAGATTATCGAATCTTTCTAGTGTTTATCGAGTCCTTTTCAGGTCTAAAAACAATCTATGTGGATATTTGGAAACAAAAAAACCACGACGAGTGATAAATGGGAAAATAGAGCGAAAAGGAGCTACACTCTATCAAACTCGACATGCACCATGCACTCGAGCTCCGCAACCCCCACTCGAGCTCCGCGTGTCCCACTCGAGCTCCGCGACTCCCACTCGAGCTCCGCGACCCCCACTTGAGCTCGGCGACCCCCACTCGAGCTCCGCGAGTCCCACTCGAGCTCCGCGAGTCCCACTCGAGCTCCGCGACCCCCACTCGAGCTCCGCGACCCCCACTCGAGCTCCGCGAGTCCCACTCGAGCTCAGCAAGTCCCACTCGATCGACCCCGGTTCGATTGAATCCGGTTCGATCTCGGTTCGACATTCGATCGAGTTCCGCTCCACCGTTAGATCTCCATCTGATCTCGACCGTTCGATCAACCGAAGAAACGCGGAGCTCGACTCCTGATCTATTTTACATTTGTTTACCGTCATTTTGGAGACACGAGTTTTTCTTTTACGTTTTTTTCAGAGTTCCAGACTTGTGGAAAAACAGCCGCTTTTCATTGTTGTTTTGAGGGAAAAGATCTCTGAATCCTTTGTGACAGTTTGGAAAAGATTTCTGAACCCTCTTTGTTCATTTATATTCTATTCAATGAAATCCGTTTCTATTATCATTGTTGTTTGCTCGAATATGTGTGAGTAGTCGCCTTGCTAGATCTAGGTTTTTCAAAGGAGTTTCATGAGTTAGATTACTGAATGCAGATAGGATGTTTAGCTTTGAGTCTAAGATCGATTAGAGTACGTCCATTAANATGAACGATTCGTCCCTAGCCTGTGAGAGTTGATGCTAAGGCGAATCGTGAACATTTCAAACCCGACTATATTGCTTGCTTTTAACTGCTAGATTCAAACGAGAGTTTAGACATCTACGTTGATCAGCAAAGTTGTTAAGATCACAAGAGTGGATTAGCATACTTCCGTGTTTTGAGTTCAAAACTTGTTTGCATTTGTGTCCTGAATAGTCATTCGGTTCCTTTCCATGAGCTCCTGCGAATTGCCTTGATCTAGTGCCTTCTTTATTTGAGTTTACATCTTTCTTTACATTTCGTTTTCTGTTACCATTTCACGAACAAATCAATCATTCTTGTCTTAGCTCTGTTTTGAATCTCACATTTTCATAGTGCAACGCTGGTCCTCTGGATCTCAAATCTTTTATACCACAATAACAACCTTTTATCAAACTATTTCTGAACCCTCTTTGTTCATTTATATTCTATTCAATGAAATCCATTTCTATTATCGTTGTTGTTTGCTCGAATATGTGTGAGTAGTCGCCTTGCT